>OMLM01003379.1:14247-38975 GCA_900302695.1 Helostoma temminkii
AAGTTAAACATCTTAAAATTATGAAATTGTTCTGCAATTTGAAGTTCCCTGCTTTGTTTTCTGACTCTAGTGTCTCTGTCCTTTTTGTCCTAGGAAATACAATGGTCACATAGACAATAAGCCTCTAACAGTTCCCAAGGACATAGATTTACAGCTGGAGACGAAATCCATCACAGAAGTCGACACATTAGGTATAAATCTGACTAAAGTCTACTAAAGAAAGTTGATTACTAATATTTTTTTATTATACATTTTTATTTAATTATACTCCTTTTTTTCCACCAGCACTGCACTATTTTCCAGAGTTCCAGTGGCTGGTGGATTTCACAGTAGCAGCTACGGTGGTCTACCTTATAACAGAACTCTACTACAGTGTGGTTCAACCCTCAGGAGAGATGAACATCAGTGTGGTCTGGTGCCTGCTGGTGCTCGCCTTTGTTATGTATCCTTACATCTTGATTGTCAGATCTAATCAGTGTTGTGTTGCAAGTATTTGAATTGGTTACACATTTATTCTGTAACTGTTTCTGAGGGTCAATTCATAACATTTGGAGTTTCAGCCAAACAAAGTTATTTTCTAATCAACCTCTGCACTCACACATTGTATTCTTTACTGCCATCCTATATTTATATCATAGGTTAACAATTCTTTGTCTACGGGGGTGACCAAATCATTCCACATTGTTTGTATGAGTGCAGCAGTGGTGAGAAGCTGTAAAATGACTGCTGTAGCTCCTACTGACTTGACTGCCAGCACCTTTATTCCCACAACTACTTGCTATTTTGCTACGCTGAATGATGGTTAAATAATATGCATTATCCCTGCCACCAACCACAGGGATCAATCTTTCCAGTTCTCCTGGTCGGGCCCGACTCACCACAGTCATATGGTGTCATTTCCTGCCTACCTCAGAGATTGGAGGCCCAATTTTCACAGCCCAACAGACTGATATGCTTGGTTTGCAGGGGAGGGCAGACTGGGGAACCAATGAAATGGGACTATGAAGATGAGGAAATGTGCTGGCTCAATATATGTGTTAATGGGGCACTTGATTTCAGTTTTCCTATTTCAGTTCTGATGACATGTTAAAGACTTGCTCAGGAGATCAGCTCTATTGCTCTATTAACCTTTCAAAGAGCAACATGCTCTTTAAGTATCTTCAAGAATCTGCATCTCATAATACGTCACTTTTTGTATATTGTTTGTCATATTTGTATATTTGTTTAGTGTTAATTTGTGCTGTGCTAATTGTAGGCCAGAACGTGGTAGCCAAACGTGACTGTTTCTCTTTTTAGCCTGCTGCTGGCTCTAACTTGTCTGGTGTTTGTACAGCTGTCTTCCCAGCACAGAATAAGGGTTAAAGAAAGAAAGAAAGAAGACTCCATTGGATTGAATACCATTCTTGAAATGGACTGAAAGAGAGTGAAAAATTGGCATGCTGTCACCTGGAATGGTGCAGGAGCTGAGAGTGTCATCTCCGTGGCGACCAAAGTTCACTTTAGAAACCTGTTCTGCCCTTGGCTTCTTGGGCAGTGTTGATGGGGTTAGAATAAAATACTATTACAAGCTTGGCGGTACGTACTGGTGTCAAAGACACACACATTCTGTACCCACACATGTTGCATAGAAGGTTTAAGGGGATGAAGGTTCACAGGGAGCTTGTAAGTATGCGCAAGCCTGTATGAAGATGGAAAAACACTGTGAGCAGTAAATTTGTATTGGTTGATTACAGAAACTCCTGTTTCCCTTGAACCTGAAAAAGCAGTAAAATGTATCTGCAAAGCTGTTTAGATTCACTTTCCTTTCCGATGTACTTCTGGACGAGTTTTTCCTTGACTCTGTTCCTACAGCAAGACCCTTTTCTCTCTAACGGCTCACTACTTCAAGCTGGAGGAAGGAGGCGAGCGCTCACTCTGCATTACTTTTGCTTTTTTCTTCTTTGTCAAAGCCATGGCCATTCTCATAGTGACTGAAAACTACCTGGAGTTTGGTCTGGAAACAGGTTAGTGCTCCATTGTGCTTTTCTTACAAACGGTTGGTAACAACCAGATTTTACTGCGTTTAGCCACAGTGAGTGAGTTTCTGTCAAACCTTTCTTCATATTTTAGGTTTTGCTAACTTCTCTGACAGTGCTCTACAGTTTCTGGTTCACCAGGGCTTAGAGTCCCAGTAAGTTCAATATCTGTATTCTCATTGAATAATTTTTGTTTTCACTACCTTCATGAATTCTTTATGATTCATAAAACTACAGTAATGTCACCGTTTTGTTTTTTCCCCCTTTTCCCATTTTTCCAGGGGTCCAATATCGAAACTCACCTTCAAGCTGATTCTGGCCCTGCTCTGCTCCCTGATTGGAGCTTTTTTAACTTTTCCTGGTCTACGATTGGCCCAGATGCATCTAGATGCACTCAATCTGACCACAGCCAAATTCACACAGTAAGTTTACAACAGTAATTTCCTTTGTTTCTGTGTTCGCTCATGTTTATTTCATTAAATGCATTTATGTTTTCTAATCTCTATTAAGAGGGAGATGCTACAAAGCCACAACAATCTTTGTTGATCTTTAAAATCAATTCCTGTTCAGGAAAATGCTGGTGTGCGTTATCTTTAACTTACTTCAATTGCATATGTTTAGCTTCACATTTTGTTGACAATATTTCAAATTTTGGTGAGTAAATATTAAATATGAGGATTGCCTTTCTGTTTAATGAATCGGCTTATTGAGTGCATGTGATGATGATGTGCTTAAAGTGGCCAGAAACACATTACTCAAATACGAAGTTTCTCTTTCCCTGATTACCATAAAAGCAGTTGTCTCCTCCTATTCAGAATGTGTCAGATATGAAAAAGCACCCTGTGAGTCAGATGAAGACTCCCTTAGTTGGGGCAGATTTCTATTTCAGAACTCACTGGGTGGTATGTATCCAACCATGATAGGGGGTGCAGAGCAGGGAGCACGCTCCATCCAGATAATCCACTTTGGCAAAGCAGTCTCCAAAATGGCCTCCTCTTCCATTTCCCTTCTTAACTGTCATGGCTTACATCCTCTGACCCTGTTGCTAGCAGGGATTATCTCCAAGCCCCTCAAAATCTGTGCCTTGGTTATCTACTCACAACTCTCAGAGAAAGTTGCACTGATAATATTGTTTTTTTTTCTCACTCTCTGTTAATTTTATGTTGAGATTAAAAGGTGAAGGTTTTTGTGAGCAACTAAGTTTTTCACTAATGCATTGACGATATTGATGATTCTGAGAAAATGTACAACTGGGACAAAATGTTGAAATGATCCAGATGTTGCATTTATCACCTTCTCCTTTACTTCTCCTTTTCTGTAGGACTCTGCTTCATATCAACTTCCTATCCCCTCTTATAATGGTCTTGCTGTGGGTGAAGCCCATTACCAAGGACTACATAATGAACCCCACTCTGGGAAAGGAGAGTGTGCCTTTGTAAGTTGAAGTAATTATCTGGCTCTGACAGCCCTTTAAATGTCAGATCCAAATGTACAGCACATGCAGGTTCTGTTGTCAATATTAAGTATTATTAACATTTCTCCTACTCGTACATATGTTTTGCATGATATGGCTGTGAATTACTGTAAATGTATGCATTAGTTCATGCATTTTATTGCGTAAACATTTCATGAAAACAAGAATCTGTTGTTGGCGTATATGTCCACACCTCTTTGATGGATCTGTCCTTGCCAGTAGGACTCTTTCATACCTAGTAAGTTAATTATGTGCCATTCACAGGATGGATAGGACAACATTGCTAAGCTATCACATTGAGAGAAATGGTGGCTTTTGTGCTGGAAAATGAATGAACGAATGCAACAGCAGTTAGGAAAATGATACTTCACAGCAGTTTAATGAGTGTTCAGTTTGCAGAAGAATTGACAGCAATATACATGTTATCTAGTTATGTTGAGAGTCTGACTTTAACCTGTTTAGTTATGTTTAGTTTATAACCTTCCTGTGTTTGCTGATTATTCATTCTACAATTTGGAATTTTATCATGTGCCAAACTTTTTCCTGCTGTTGACAGGAACTGTGATACCATCAGTGTCAAACCTGATAAGTCTGATTTCTTGTTACCTTACCCCCTTTTCACCTTTTTATCTTTGCAATTACACACTCACTTTTCTTTTTCTTCTGATATATTTATGGCTCTTTTGCTCTTATTATCTTTCCTTTTGTATCTCATTGTCTCCGCCTACAATCTAGGTGATGGAGTAGATACATGTTGAATTAGAAAGCCCAAAGGCCTCATCCCTTTATCATCTTTTTTTTTTTCTTTTACTCTTCTCTTTCTGTTAATATCAGGATGACTGAGCAGACCTATGATACGCTGCGGTTATGGGCCATCATACTGATGTGTGTGCTCCGCCTCGCCATGATGAGACATCATTTGCAGGCCTACCTCAACCTGGCCCAGAAGGGTGTGGACCAGATGAAGAAGGAAGCGGGGCGGATAAGTACCGTTGACCTGCAGAAGATGGTGTGTAAAATAATTCAGAATATTGATTTCGATTACACCCAGCTCACTCTGTAACAGTTGAGCTCTGCAGAAGAATGGATTTTGTAACAAAATATCTGGCAAAGTAATTAGTCATCACCGGTCACATACAGGATATTGTATTGTGTTTCAGAAAAATAAAAAAGCATTTGTGAGTCTTGCGAGATGCTCAGTTTGTCATTGCACATAGTAATATTGTTCTTTTTTAACTTTATCCAGGTTGCACGTGTGTTTTACTACTTGTGTGTTATCGCACTACAGTATGTGGCACCACTGGTGATGCTGCTGCATACAACTTTGCTGCTAAAAACCTTAGGTGAGCCATGCACAGTGATTGTCAACATTAGAATATGACTTTCACTTCTTTAAGTTCTTGCTACATTATTCCTCTGTTCTCTTTACCACAGGTGGACACTCCTGGTGGGTCTATCCTGAAGAAGACCTACCTTGTACCCATGACATTAACTTTGACTCTGTGATGAGGGCAGAACCAACAGCAACCCCAACACCAGCTTCAGTGGTAGAAACAGGAGCTCGGGCATCGGTAGCCCAGCTGTCAGTGGCCCTGGGAGGCCTGCGGACTGTCTTCAGCCCCTTGCTTTTCCGAGGCCTCTTCTCCTTCTTCACTTGGTGGATTGCTGCCTGCCTCTTCTCCACCTCCCTCTTCGGTCTCTTCTACCATCAGTATCTCATGGCCGCATAGCATCAGCAACCTGGCAGTGGCAGCCAGACTCCCACAGAATTACTGTATGTTCAGGCCCGATCAGAAAGGACTGAGTGGGGGCAACAGACCAGATGACTCTGCTGCACAACTCCTCCTTCCTTCCCTCTGTCACTTGAACCTTCTCATAATGACTGACCATATCATCAGAGCTCCTGGTTCAACGTTCAGTGCTTCCTCCACAGATGACTCTGTGAACTCATTGTTTTTACTATTACGACCACTACCTTGTATTTGGAGGGGAAGATTTATAAACCTTAACAGACTAAAGCCTAAAATATGAATTAGAATAATATTAATCATTGTCAGTGGTGTATTGGCATAATGGTGAGAAATTGATCCAGTTTGCTGAATGAAACTTGAATGATATGAGGTAAAATACTGTATCTCATGGTAGTTACAATTAATTTTACATTAGTTATAATACATTTTACATGTATTGTGGCATTTCTGCACAGTTCCACTAGCTTTAGGGTAGCCAATGGGGAGAGCTTATATCTAATATTTATTTATGTGATGAGTTTGATCCATCAGATTATTCAGATTAATAAAGACTTTTACTTTAGAAAGCCGGTAATGGCTACATGCATGTCAGTGCAAGTATGATTTCAGACTCCTATCCAGTTTTAATGATTGCCCCTTGCAAACTCATACTGGCAACAAATCACACACTTATACATGAAAAAAATGCTGTAATTGCTATACTTCTTGGGGCATCAATACGGCTAAATAATAGAACAAACCTCTCTGTAAGCGCTAGAGTTGAGCAGCAGCTCAAACGTCTGTCTCCAAACTGATCATACAGTTGAATTAAAACCTCTAAAACAACAAAAAACAAAATATTATCACATCAAAATTGGCTTTATTGCAATCTGTATCATTCAAACTCACTGCTGATGTCCTTTTGAAACATGGTACATTCAGGTCACAATCTTTAATCTTGAGATGTTAATGGAAACTAGTGTTTAAATTTATATTGGATTAAAATCAATTTATTTCTTCATGTTTTCCTATGTTTTGGGGACTCCATGCCATAATTGGGCCATAGCTGTTGATCAAAACGTGAACATTTCTGTTTTTCTCAAATGTAAATTCCATTTCTATGGACCACAGTACACAATAATCTAAAAGAGTCTTAAAATGTTGCAACAAGGACTAGTGCATCTTTTGGAAGAGGAGGAGGGAGCCTGTCGATATTCTCAGAATGGCTGATTGGGAAGAGCTGTGAGTTAATCAGGGTTAGAGAGTGAACAACAGAAGAAGAAGAAACGTTCAACTCATGGGTAGACATGTCATTGATTTGAAGCTGATGTATTTAAATGTGTCTAATTCAACTTGCCATCGAGGACAAAGCTCTTTTTGTTTGTTTGTTTTTTATGAAATTTGTTTCCAATAGATATGCGATGTTTCATTTGCTTTGTAACCTCCCTGGTTTTAACTGAGCCATTTATGAGGTGAGAGAATCCAAAGCTCCTTTTGAGCAGCAGTGATTATTCAAAGGGGGAACAGCACTTAGGGCTCAGTCAAGGTATGTGCTTGTGTCCGTGTGTCTGTCTGCAAGTGTAGGATATCTGCTGTAGGTCAGCTGTATTCTGAAAGGGCATTGTGATCAAGAGATGTCGTCAACTACTGTTGATAAGCTATTGCCTTTATGCTCTGCATTCTTTTTTGTACTTTTACTCATCTATTGCTTCTAAACTCAATTGAGAACAAGCATTTGTGTTTTTTTCATTCTTTTTCTAACAGATCAAATTGTGGATTTGTAATAGTTTTGATTTTTATAATGGTGCCAAGTAAGTCTGTTTCCCCTTTTCCCTGCGGCTGTGGGTGTTTGAAACTACGACTGGACAATTGATCTTGATGAAGAGGGAATAAGTAGTTCTTGTAAACAACACATATTGTTATTTACAGTGTCTTTGTATACTGTAATTCTTTTGATAAATGTTTTCAGAGGCAGTCATTGTGCTGATGACACACTCCAGTCAGTCTGTTCAGCAGTGTAGTGTACGTGGTGCCAGATTAACTACAGATCAGTTTTGTGGTACTCTGGCATATCATAACTGTAGATCTGTGTTTTAAAAATGCCAGCTTTGGGTTTTGTACAAAACACATTTTACGTCAAGCAGCACCATATCACATGTTTCACCTCCCTTTATTCAAGGTCTTAGCTTCAGTTTGTGTTATGGGGAATATGCACATAATGAATGTATCAATCCTGCCTAATCTTAGATTGTTTTCATAAAAACAATCCCCATCCCCTCCTCTCCTGAACGCCATCATAATCTAATTTGTCCTAATGACTGTTTTTATTGATTGATTTTGTTTGTTTTTTGTATTTATTACACATGTTGAGGCCTGTAAACATTTCTAATTTCAATAGTAGACACTTTATTTTGTTATTTGAGTGCATGATGGTTTAAATCACTTTTGAGAATGTGTTTGACAAATCAGTTACAGATTAACCCTTGTTATGATCTGGTCCTTTCATTTAAGAAGTAGCTGGTATGCTTTCAGAATTCATTGGTCAGATGAGGCATTGTTTCTTCCGTTTGTTACCGCGGAAAGTGTTTATTATTCGTTGTTGGTTTCACTGAGTAAATTACACATTGTTCTTTCATGTATTTATTTCTGCTTTAGATTTTGTCTTTAATAAATTGTGTTCTTTAATATGTTCTATTCCATCCTTCTGCGCTGCTGGCTCACTGACTTCATATACTTTTACACTAATGGGGGCTGGGTTTATTTTTAAATCTTTACATACAATCAGTACATTTGGTATATATCAGTTGTTAAATACTATTGATCAAGGACCTATAAGCTTTTGCTCTTAAAATATCTTATAGTTTTGTCACTTTCTAGTCCTAAGAAGTAGAAATGTCTATGATGGATTTGTTGTTTATGGTAAGTTATGACTGAAGACAGAAATTAAGTGTTAATGTTTAATCCACATTCACGCTGATTCATTTTGTAGGTCGATACATTAACAAAAGAATACAGAATAAAACAATTCTGTATTCATGTTAAATTTTAATGCTACTTTAGGTCTTACAAATAAATGACAACTTGCCTCACCAAAGACTTGTAGTTAACTAAGTGTGACTCTTTTCTAATTATGCCAGCAAGTGTAAATTTCCTCAAAACATTTTGGCATGTGCATTGCAAAATCATTCTCTTGGTTAGAAAATCTGCCAAGATAAATTAATCTTTTACAATGATTAATTTGACTCATTTTATACAAAGCTCCAGATCTCCTGCTTTACTCTGTACTTGAGACGATAAGCACATAAGTTCTTCTCTGCTAATGCTACCATTGCTGTGGATGTTGTCTCCATATGTTCAGTGGCCCCCTTTTGGGTTTTCAAGGTCTCAAAAACTGTTTTTTTCCTGGTCTTTGTATGATGGTACTTAGCTTCACCCTACTTATATACACTGCTCAAAAAAATAAAGGGAATAAATCCTAGATCTCGGTGAATGAAATCTTCCAATTGAAAGTCTTCATTCATTACATAGTAGAATGTGTTGAAAACAAAATAACATAAGAATGATCAATGGAAATCAAAATCACTGTCCCATGTAGGTCTGGATTCAGAATCCTAGAGGTGCTTGATTGCATTTAGGTCTGGTAAACGGGCAGGCCAGTCCATAGCATCAATGCCTTCATCATGCTGGAACTGCTGACACACTCCAGCCAAATGAGGCCTAGTATTGTCATGCATCAGAAGGAACCCAGGGCCCACTGCACCAGCATATGGTCTTACAACGGGTCTGAGGATCTCATCCTGGTACCTAATGGCAGTCAGGGCACCTCTGGCTAGCACATAGAGGTCTGTGCAGGAAATGCCTCCCCAGACCATCACTGACCCACCGTCAAACTGCTCATGCTGGAGGATGTTGCAGACAACAGAAAGTTCTCCACAGAGGGCACCAATGGCAAATCTGCCAATCCTGTTGTTCTCTGGCAAACGCCAATCGGCCTACATGGTGTTGGGTTGTGCGCACAGGCCCCACTTGTGGATGTTTGCCCCTTATACCACTCTCATGGAGTCAGCAGAAACATGCACTGCCCAAGGTCATTGTGTAGGACTCTGGCAGTGCTCCTCCTGTTCCTCCTTGCACAAAGGAGCAGACAGCAGTCCTGCTGCTGGGTTGTTGTCCTCCTACGGTCCCCTCCAAATCTCCTGGTGTACAGGACTGTATCCTGGTATCTCCTCCATGCTCTCGACACTGTGCTGGGAGACACAGCAAACCTTCTTGCCACAGTACACATTGATGTGCCATCCTGGATGATCTGCACTACCTGAGCAACTTCTGTGGGTGGGACACCATCTCATGCTACCTCTAGCGGTGAGGGCACTGTTAAAATGCAAAAATGACCAAACATCAGCCAGAAAGTATGAGGACAGTAAAATGGTCTGTGGCCACCACCTGCAGAACCATTCCTTTATAGGGGTTGTCTTGCTAATTACCTCTAATTTTCAACAGCAGGTGAAATTGATTCACAATTAGTGTTGCTTCCTAACTGGACAGGTTGATATCCCAGAAGTGTGATGGACTTGGACTTACACTGTAATGATTATGTTTCCCCCTCCTTTTCTGAGCAGTGTAGAATATGTCCTTGTGCAAACTGGTATTGATTTAGGCAGTCAGTGGTCATTGATTTGCTTTTCTTAGCATGGCGTGTCTATTCTTGTGGGAAAGGTTAGTGGAGTTGATAGAAGGATGAAATGACAAATGCTGCCCAATTCCTCTTAATGCACACTATTCTCTGTGAATAACAACGGGCCAGTTAATACAGGCCTCAAGTGCCATTGTCCTCATGAGCAAGAAAAATAGGCCAATGCATTCATTCATAGGTAGACAGATCAATAAGACAGCTTCCAAAACAAACCAGTGGAGAGGTTCTTTTCTTCCTCCTGAATGGGGCCTATTCACCAAGGTCTCTTCTCCATAGTGTTGTGTAGCTCCGCTTCAGGAAGGGGAGCTGGGACCCTCCCACCCCTCCATCCACAACACAACCAGAAGAACTGAGAAGCTTCTGGAGGGGCAATGCTACAATAGTGTACTGTCTGTCTGACAGAATGGTGATCACACCCTTATGTCGATTGTGAGAAGAAGCAGCCATACTTCATGACTGACCTGACCTTGTATCATGAATGGCCTACAAGAGAACACTTTACATTACTTGAACTCTCCCGACCTGTTTTTAAAATTTCATTTTCTTTACAAGGATGCCTCCAAATTTTGACAAAGATGAGTAAAATAGAAAAGGTTCCCTGCTGAATTGAGTGCCAATTACAGATTGGTAGACTGAGATCAACATGAAGCAATACTGCATGAAATATAATCTTTCCATTACCATGACAACCAATGAAAAGGTAGTACAAAACATTTAAGTGTCTTTACATGCAGGAAACAAGCTGGCTTTTAAAAAACTGAACAGAATACGGGAGATAATAGGTGATATTTTATATAGCACATGTCCAATATTTTTTATCAATTTACAAAGCAAATTAAAAATTACAATTCAATTTATATAAATGATTTATAGAATGGATTTATAATAAATTCAGGAATATTTCACAATATACTCAAGCATCATTTAGTGCAACTCAGAAAAATCAGGACACACTAAAATTGCGATTCAACAGGAGGTTGTATTTATTATTGAACAATAAATAAAAAAGGGACATAAAATGTCAAATGTGTCGTCCATATGAAAATGAGTTAACAAGGACCATATTGTTATGCACAGAAAAACGATATATGCTGTGGCAGAATTATGAACATGTAGCATTGAGGAGGACCAATTTTCATGCTATTTTATAGTAAATTTTCGTCCTCATATATTACATTTTTAATTGTTTTTGCTTAAGTTGTCTGTGTTCTTTACTTGTGTTAAATGTGCGGCAAAACAGGAAAAATGGTGCGGAGAAAAAAAAAAACGAAACAGAGATAAGCGTTTCACCAATGCAAAGTAAATTTAAATCTCTTCATGGTTAAAATTTGAGGTCCTCTGCCTCGTGCTGGAAATATGAAATGGCTGACTGCCCCCATGGTAATCACCATTGCTCTTACATTAATTCATCTCCAGATGAACATTGTTCCTTTGGGGTTTCCATGCTTCATTGTTTTAGACCCTTTAATTAGCAGCCTCTTGATAGGCACTATAACACAGACACTTTTCTACAGTCTAACTCTAAGTGTGTGTGTGTGTGTGTGAGTGTGTGTACACATGGCCACATATTTAGTGCTCAATTGAACTGCTTCTCTTTGAAGCTGCTTTTGTTATTTTAATATTATTATTATTAATTTATTTATTTATTTTTGTTGTTCCTAATGAACGTTGGCCTTATATATATATATTAGTGAGAATTAAACTGGGGTGATGGGGCTTATCATTCACATAACTGCCAAGACAAGTCATTTTTATATCCAGTGTCTTCTAAATGTAATCTATGGTTTAGTAAAAAAAAAAAATTGCTGAGCTGTTCAACTGATTAATAGAACATTTAAATCAATTAGCAAACTGTTCATGACTTAATGTCTTTCTTATATTTTGCTAGTAAAAGGTAAAACATCAAACACAAAGAAACCCATTAGATTTTCAAAGAATCCACATGAATAAATAAATGAATTATATATATTTTAAAATCTTGCTATGTCCCATTTTTCTTGATGAAAGTCATACTGTAAATGCCTTCTCAAAAATAACAACCAACAGAGTGGACTGCCCCCTAGTGCCACCAAAAGAGTGTGGCAATGTGTAGAGGGAGAGGTGGAGAGCGGCTTGCTTTGAGCTTTAGCAGGATGCCAGCTCTTCACTGCCTTCCAATCAGAGAGCACCTTGGTAACGCCTTCGTGCATCCAGTGGAACTAGGTGGCGAATGCAAATGCTTCAAGATCAAGGTTTCTCCTTGGCAATGGTGCGGCACTTGTTTCTCTCCTTTCATGTCCGAATGATGATGGTGATAATAAGAGGGGAGGACAGGCCTCAGATTGAGCCAAAGGAGGAATGAGCATCGATGAGATCTTTGATATGGAATGTTGCATCATATGATATTAGTGCCATTCATGCTGCAGTTTGATTGGCAGTTTATTAGAAAAATTGTGAGAAGTGCAGCATTGTCTTCATCCATTTTTCATGTCTGAATTGCTGACACTTTGATGCACTTTGGCGAATGTGATGTTCAAACTAGGACAAAGGAGACGCAGTTTCTTTTCAGGATTTTTCTTCTTTTTGTTCCAAAGAAAGAATAAATACAGTAACAAACATAGTTCTATAATTGCTTCCTTTGTGGCTTATGCTCTAACAAATGCACTTATATAAATACACGTCCACATGCATAAACACAAACACACACAGGCAGCTGAAACCTGAGCCATTTTGCTTCAGGAATCCTGTTGTTCTGCGTGTCTCAGTTTCAACAGACTTAATTTTCAGTTTTATATTTTATTAGACTGATGATGCACATAGCATTCAGGGAGCACCTCCCACAGATTGCTGTAAAGCCAGCCTATGTTCCTAATTAAGACAAGGTAACTCTGCACAGGAAATATACAACTGATTGGAAGGAACATGACAAATACTGACATTACTCTAGATAAAGGCACACATTTATTTTAGCTTGTTTCTTAAATATGATGAATGGTTTCTGCCTGATTTTATGGAGCATACTTTTCTTAGGTCACTTTTGATTATATTAATATAAATACAGGGCAGTGGTATATATGTTGTAAAAAATGAAAACATGGAAATATTTGAAAATATTGTGTTTGTGTTTCACTTACATGTCATATTTTGTAATATTAAAAGGAGCATTTCTACAATAATATACTATGTGATCATATGTTTAGTTGGTTTGTTAACCCTAATATTTTTTACAGTGATCTCAAACACATAACAAAGCATTCACCACACTGTTTTTGTAGTATAATATACTTTCAAAAATATATTTGTGTTGAACTTGTGGTTTCTCACTGTACACCGCTAAAATAAAACTGAAACTAAAAAAGATTGGTATATCAAATTGTGTGTGATGAGATGACAGATGTTACATCATTAATAAGTAACTAGTAATAAGTAACTTCCATAAAATGTGTAATCTTATCAACGTCTCAACCACATTCTAAACATGACCTTGTTCTGATAATTAATTTGCCATTTGACCCTGTTTGTGTGTGAGAAGGTCACATATTGACACCCTGTTGCTTCAAATGACCTCTGACCTCTCACCGTGCCCTGCTGGTCACAGGTCCTTTAGAGTTGTCCCGAGGGAAACAGGTCCCTGGATGCAGACCTCCAGCTTCTCTTGGTGCAGAAAACATACCGGTGCCCCAGTCTATTCTACTACACTGTGTGTAAACATGAAAAGAAAGATAGGTGTTTGTGAATGAGACGTGGCATACATATTTATGCCATATATGCATCAACAATGGATGTTTTTGCAAATCATGCTTTAAAAAATTATTTGTGTGTGTTCATGTAAATTTCCAGCTGCATATATATTCAGGAGCAATGCCTATATAGGAGAAGGGAACTTTTTGAGCCAGAAATATTTCATTCGAGAATGTGTAAAAAAAAAATAGCTATAGAAAAATGTAGCATGCTTTCATCATTATCAATTTTGCTTCTAATGAAAGACTGAGTATTATATATCACTTTTAGCACATTAGGGAGAGCATATAACATGAAAATGCTCAATTCCTTTTAAAGGTATTTCTTTTATTCCCTATACAAAAAGACTATTACCTACAATGGTGAATGCATATTAACAAGAAAAGAAACTATCATTCATCTTCTAGCATGCAAAACTGTAAATTATGGCATTATCTCTGCTGGCATAGAGGAAAGAAGTAGAGGAGGGAAGATGGGCCAAGATAGAGATAAATGGAGGGCTGTTGAAAATAAAGAAAGAGGGGCCAAACCCATGCACAAACACACAACCTTCGCCTGAAGTCAATGAGAATGATTAGGCTAGGCCATATCAAGTAGGGCCTGTCAGATATATTTTATTTTATTTTATTTTCAACATCAAGGGACACATCTATCAGTGCCATGTCTGGTGTCTGTGTGGTCAGAGCCGTGGACAGCAGATGGTAGTGGAAGGACACCGAAGTAGTGTGTGTGTGTGTGTGTGTGTGTGTGTGTGTGTGTGTGTGTGTGTGTGTGTGTTGAGGAAAGGGGTATCTGAAACTGGAGTTGTTGCCAGGGCACACAGGCCGATGGCATTCTCCATCTTCTGGCATCCCAGGGTGCAATAGGAGCACTAGTCCTCTGTAAGTCATCAGTGGAGGTGAAAAGCACTGTCACAGAGATGAAAGAGGGCTTCCCCCCATCCTCTGATCTGTGAGGGAAAAATGAAAAAGACAGACGAATATGGGGAGAGAGTGAGGGAGAAGGAGAGAGCCGGAGAGAGTTTAGAAAGCGTAAAATCGCTCTCACTGTATTTCATGTCAATATGTCTCACATTTGAAATCCTTATTATAGATTGGGTGTGGAAAAAGGGATGTGCTTTCATTGTTCAGAGACATGTCCTCTCACACACACCAACACACACGTTTCCCTCACCCAGGCGCCTGTGCCACACCACCCACCCCTTTCGTTCTGCACGATGTAACCTAGCAACTATTTAATTAAAATAGCATCAGCAAAGATAGGGGCTTTTTTCCCTCCCTCACAAGGATTTCCTCCAATCTCAGTGCTTTTCAGCACACCATGAATCAAAACTGACACTGTCTGCCACTGTATTGTATGTCTCGCATGTTCTTTGTTTTTGTATTATTTTGACAAACCCAACAGCCTGCTTCATTGACACCTGATTGGAAGAATGCACTTGATGCCATATATTGTATCATGTGTGCTGTCTATGCTTTAACTGGTAAGAGATTTAATGCAGCACTTTACTGTGCCAGAGAGTTGTACAAACAAGGCCATCACCTCTATGTCCTTCAGAGTAGTCTATCAGGAATAATAGAATGCCTCCTCTCCTCCTCATCCTCTGTCTCCTTTTCTTTCCCCCTGTGCCTCCTTTTCTCTTTGTATGCCAAATCACAGCACCCTCTGTTTCGACCTAAAAAGAGGCACCTCTTACCATGCTCTACATGTGTGCCAAGCTTGGGCAATGTGGAGCAATTAGAGGAAATGTGTAGCAGCTCCACATGTCAGCGTACATTGGACTCACTGTCACTCAGACCACATCCATGACTCCTCTGCTCTGAGAAACAAACAATGAAGCAATATTCTGGTTCAGGACTGTCAAAACAGAAAGCCCGATCTCTGCTCCCTTCTCCTGTTCTGTCTTTTTCTCTCTTGGGCGCTTTCTGCAGCTAATGGATACCCTGATGTGTCAGAGTAGAGAAGTCATCTATCCTTGATTTTACATAACGTAACATTATGTATAGTACAGGTGCAGCAGAGGGATACATATTGCTCTTTCTCTCAATAGGAGGGCTTCTGTTATTATTTAAGAAGCAACGCATTGAAAGTCATTTTAAATGGCTTTAATGACAGTCCTTCCAAATGGCTACAATATAGAACTGACCTCTACTTCAAGAACATTCATGCTTACCACCAAAATGACACAATATTTCTGCCTGTTATGTCCTTCTTTCCTTCTTTTTTTTCTCACACACAGTATTTCATTTTCAACAGAGCTGGAAAGCCACTCCAGATACTACAAGTCAAATACAGACATTTTAGGCCAGTAAAAGAGGAAAGAGTTAAGAAATGTAAAAGGATAAAATCACATATGCACTTTTATCTAGTAATTGAGAAAATCACTTTAAACCCAGTTTAAGGGTATGGTGGCACTGGACCATTTAGTATTATCTGTTCAAGAAGAAGTATCAATGGACAAAAATCCTCTTAACGTGATGAATATTTTCAGAATGTGCGCATGAACTGACTTCAATACTGACTGACTGAAGGCCAAACAGACTCAGATTTAAATAATAAAAATATGGAGATTTTTTTACTTATCATTTTGTTGACATTTTTTTAAATTATGCGTGTTGTTTCTTTTTTAAGTAGAAAAACCTCGGAAAAATACTGTAATTGTAAATGTTATTGATAAATGCTGAATATTAATTATCTTCAAAAGAAGTACAAAACCATTACCTTGAGAAAAAATAATGCATGTTAATACAGCGAGTGTGTTATGTATTTGTTATATTTCAAGGGCAGAGGTAAAAAAAAAAACAAATTCTAGCATTTTCCTACATATGTGTAAATACACAATATGTCTCTCTAAGTTTAATTCTGTGGTTGCCTGGAACTAGCATCGCACCCCTTGTATTGCCTATAGCCTATTTAGCCTATGTAAATCTTTGAGAGTGTGTGTTCACACTGTGATTTGCATAATGACACATGATTTTGACTGGCAGGACGACAGAGAGGGACCCCTTGACATTTTTATAATGGTACTTTACAGGAAGGACAAGGTTGGGGGTAGGGTGGGACAGGAGAGATTGTACTGGTGGAACAAAATATAGGACCTCCAGTGTGTATAGCATTCATGAAGCGAGACAGTGCAAAAGATGAGACCTAAAGCTACTCATATATAAAAAGAAGCATTTTAATTTTGTATATAAGCTGACTGATTGACAAAAGTAGAGCATATTTCATTAGTGATTCACATTTGCACTGGGTCACATCTTCTGAGATATTCATGTTGATGCTCTAGAAAATAATTCGAATTCTTCAGAGATGAGAGTTCCATTTCAAGCATAGTAGTAATTCTCTCACAGGCCATAACCTCAGAGCATTTAACTTAATTTATTTCAGACCACATTGTGGAAATAACATTTTCATATGTTTCTGTAAAGCATTTTATAACTAATTTCTACTTATGAACTTTCCTCCTGGGTTACATGAGTCAAAATTGAATTTAGCAATACAAACCCTTGTCAATACCAATGAGATTGATAGAGTCCCAAATCAAAGAATAGGGGCATATATGGACAACACAGAGGCCTGTGGGAGAGGCCACCAGCAAATTAAAAGGTCACAGACTTCGATGGCTCTCTCTTTGCACTGACACACGCCCCCGTGTCTTCTCTGAGTGACACGTGCAACAATGCAAACAGCTCAAACAATGCTGTAGCCTAGGGCCATATGCTACGCCTGTAGCCTTCCGCAAGTCCCTCATCCATTTGTCCGTGGGAACGTGGGGTAGACATAAAGGGTTGTCTGGGTTGAGACACTTAACAGATCTCAGAGGATCATTTTTTGTCATATGGCTGGAATGACTATATCACAAAAGAGCATGAAATGTGATGTAGCTAGTTGTGAGAAACTAAATCAGACAAGACCACCACCACACACTGATCAAGACAGGCAGCAGTTTAGATTATATGCATTAATAAATATAGAATGACTGCACTTTTTGGGCTAGACTCAGTTCAGAGTCTACAGTAGCCTCCATGTACAGCATCTGCACCAGTAAAACACTTTGTCACAACTTCAGATAATTTCTTCTGTTTTGTGCACTCTAGAGCGACTATTTTTAACCTGGTAGCACAACAGATCTCTGTCATCCTGGCATGCATGCACGCTCTCACATGTACACAGACACCTCATTAAAATGCATGCAACCCTCGCACACACACTCTTTCTGCATGCATTAATTAGCACGCTGGTAACAAGCTAGCCTCTCTATTCACACCCTGAGCCTCTTTCATTAGCATGACAGTGGCTAGCAGCGGCCAGGGGCCCATAGGCTGCAAGGGTCTCTCCTCAGGGCCCCTGATTAAAGAGAGGACCCCTAGGATGCAAAGCTCTCGATTCCTTTCATCATTGCACCCATGCAGCGTCTCTCGGATGATCCCAGGACCGCAAACTGTCAAGTATACCTGTTTCTATGGGCTCGACCCCCTTTCCATCTCTTTGACTCTCTCCTCCATCTCTCCGCACTCCATCCTTCCTCAACTCACTCTGACCCACTCCAGTGTACTTTCTTCCATCTCAATCTAATTGTCACCTCCTATCTGTCTACAGAAGACCCTTATGGGCTTCTTTTTTCCAATATAGCTTCTCTTCGCACATAGATGCAGATCACACAGGCGTACTACTTAAGGCTGGCTCTTGGATTCACAATGGTAGCCCCAGGTGACCCAGAGAAGAGTGCTCATTCTATAAAGGCTTATCCTTATTTCTCACTCCTATAGAAACCACCTTTCTCCTTCTCAGCGGTGAGAAATCCGGACAGCCTTACACCTGACGTACAGGGTGGCTATCATTTCCAAGCCTCCCTCATCAGGGTCTCCCTCCACCCAGCCCAGATTTCAAGGCAAAACGTCTCATTAGCTGTGGTCCTTGGAAGAGGGGCACTCAATTTGAAATTCAGTTACACATTCCCTTTGAATGGAACTAGTAGGCAAAGGAGAAGAGAGAGGGAGAGGAAGGAGAGAAAGAAGGCATGGGAGACGAAGGCTGAGGCCTTGGACCCAGAGGGAGGGTGAGCAGAGAGGGGAATAAGGTCTGCTGAGGCTGCCATAATTTCATGCCATCATTACCTCTATGGGCTAGAGATTTATGCTAATGCCATTTCAGGGAAGTAGTGCTGGACAAAACGGGTTGAGGGTGTCAAAGTAAAGCTCTGTAGTTGCTTGGCCATGGTACACCCCTGATTTTTTTCAGCATTGAACATGCACGTCAGTGTCTGGTATTCAATTTGTTCAATTTGTATTACAGAATCCCTTAATTTAATTTCTACAGTAACTCACAGTTGACCAAGAATATTGTTATTTTGATGTACCTGGTATGTAAGATTATTAGGGGAAAATGTGCAGTGAGTTCTAGTCGTACTTCTGCTGTTCCCCTCAGGGCTTTCCCCAGTGGATCATCTGCTTTTGAGATCCGATTATCTGATTTGGCACAGGTTTTATGCCAGGTGCCCTTTCCTGACGCAATCCTCTCCATATTTCTGGGCTTGAGCCCTGCACTAAGGGAGTACTGACTTGTACAGCCTCAGTCACCGGGTTCAGAACTCTCTCACTCATATCTGAAAAAAACTGTGTGGCAGCATTGCACAAGCTGCACCAAAGCTGACTCCAGACATCCATTTTATGACTCCCATGACACTGCACTTCTCAAGCCAGTCAAAACTCTATCATGGCTTCACACCAGTCTAGACAGAGGTGAAAATCAGATTTGGCTCAACTGGGTGATCCTTTCCTCTTCGCCTGCAGAGCTGAGAGCTTGGGTGGATGTCTTGCTAAGCTCTATGGTGGACCACAATTGCTCTGAGCTGAGTGGTGTAACATTCGTGATCTGGACCCCATACAGGTCCAGGATAGCCTCCCGGAGCTCAGGAATGTTGGTCTGAGGACCTTACAACATGGCAGCCATATACAGCAATGTCACTCACTAATGATGGTTGTATGGCAGCGGCTACATGCAGCAGGGGGCGAGCTGACTTTCTCCTAACGAGGAACTGTCTCACAGAGAGACAGGTCAGAGGTGTGAGGGCCAGGCAGATATCGTAACATAACGTATCACATACAGAGGAAGAAAATGTCATAGTCTGTCCCTCCTGCCAGAAAAGAACTACTAATTAGGAGTAGTTGATGTTACTTAAAGCAGGCAGGGGTGCTGGCATCCTACAGGGTTTCATGGTTAATGACCAACATGCAACAGCAGTGAGGTTACAGTGCAATAATGTGGGAATTGATCTGTGCTGACCTTTCACAATTCTGCATCCTGACCTATCGATCATGACACCTATTGATCTACCTTTCTGCTGTGTTCTGTTACAACCACAGACAGCAGAGATGAGATCAGTAGTTGAGGCTTGCACCGTGGTGAGATGGAAGGGGGTGGATGGATAGTTATCATCAAGACCACCTCATGCCTTCCTTGACAACCTCATCAGAACTCTTGATAAACACTGCAGGAGGTGAGGCCATGGTAATAATAAACCAGTTGAAAGGATAAGGACACAGGGAGAGAGAAAATAGACTATGACAGAATTCATGCAGCAAAATGTAAAAGCATCTATGTGAATGCAATTCTCCTATTTGATAAATTCAGCTGATCGGCTGATCTTGGCATTAGATTTTGATTAAGCAGTAAGTGTAAAGACATTTTTGCTGTACAATCATTCAATCAATCATCCTGTTTAACAAATGATGAGTAATACGGTATATTTTGGACTAGTATACTGAATTTCAATTTTTAATTTTTTGACTGCCCACACGGCTCTGGTGTTAAACAGCTCATCCATGTGATTGTTTTTTATTCTGCATGATTCAGAAATGATAAGGGTGATAACAGTTTATAATGTATTTATAACAGTATGCTTTTAAAAACTGCCAATACTGGAGGAAATCTGCAGGGTGCCAAGAAGAGGTGATGCTACTACTGCACTGATAAAATAAAGGATGCATTTCACACAATATAGACTTGTTACTGTAACTTTAGTTTTTATCAGATAATATGCTCCAAATATTTTACAAACACAGCAAAAGTTTCTTTAATTTCCCTGGATGTTTACTTTAACTGACACAATTTCTATGCAACCAATGCTAATGTCACATAGCTGAATTAATTTGTCAGTGGAAATTTGATTGTTTGGCATGGGCCCTGAAATGAGCACTAAGAATGTGTGCACTCTGCACATTTTCAATCAAAGCATGACATCTGACTTCATTTAGATTTTGCCAATCATGATGAGACTATACATTAAATAGATGATTTGACTTTCAGAGAGTGTGTTTGTCACCTCCAGACAAATTTGTGAAAGTGTGCATATTTTAGTATAATGGCTGTCAAAAGTCAATTTATCCCTTCTTAAGCCATCTTTCACTGCTGCAAATTGAACTGTGCCACACAGATACAGAGTGTAGAAAGGGCTGCACACAAATAGTGAGAGCAGGGCGAAAACTGTTTTGAAACTGCACCAGGCAGCAGCTGTCTGTTAAACAGTATAGGAGGGTGAGCACTTGTGCCCTACGGCACACTGCAGGGGCTAAAACGTTCCTCCACATCTATGCAGGCAGCTAAGAGACTGGAGGCATACATGGGATTACATCCTGTGCTATTGCCCTAGGCAGTCACCAGGAGAGGTCCTCACACGTACGGTAAGACTGCATACACAAGCACATGCAAGATAGCAGCAGTGAGGTGCAACCATGTGGATATACACAAAATGCAAAACGGTGTCTTTACTATATGTCCTATTTTTCTCAAATTCTAAGATGCATCACAAGAAAACATCCAAATATTCTGGTTCCTTTTGGCCATTGATGAAAAACCCAATGTCTCTCTTTTGCCCTGGGGCAGTCAGCACGTTAGTACCTAAAAGAATCTCTCAGAGGAAACAAGTCTGTGAGGTTTATCTTTATCTGGTGAACAATTATGTAATGTGCAAACAGCCATTTAATCTAAATAATGATTAGGAATAGTCCCTGCGTCCGAAATACAAAAAAAATGCATTCCCTCTGTCATGCTTTTACACACAAACATACATACATGCATACTCGCGCACACACATGCACACACAGCAGCAGCAGGTTCTCTGTGGTGAGCAGATGAAAGTGTCTTGCCTGCACTCCTCTTGGCATTGTGCAATAAAACCCAGGGGGGTGTTTTCGACAGTCTTGTGTATATACAGTGCTCAGATAAACACCACTAATCACACGCACGCACGCACACACACACGCACACACACGCAGTAATGTGTTTTACATCTTCAAATGATGAAAAAGTGGCTACTCAAAGGCCACGTGTGGTCAAAAATGTGCTCGCGTTACTAGATCTACATTTAAAACATATAGCCTGATCACTATACAAGCAACTGTTCCCAGCAGACCATAAGATTAAAATCGTAAGTAAAGTTAGATTTTTTTGGCTGTGATTTCAGGTACAGTTCAATATAGCACATCTTTGAAATGAATCCCCATTCAGGTTTGGGTGAGTTTATGCTTCACCTTACACCGTTTGATGTGTTCTCATCCCAGCTCAAAGAGAAATATTTAAAAAAATGTCAGAAACATTTCTCTTACTCTTTCAACCCTTGTGCCCATTAACAGTTAGTGCTTGGAGTAATTGTGATTTGAATGTAACCCCAAATCTGGTTAATGAGAGCAGTGATCCATGAAAGGAGCACAGGTAAAGTGCTTTTAACGAGAGGGCCCTTATTTTACCAGCCGGAGAAGAGCAGAGAGGAACGAAGCTGCTATTTCACATTCAGCTTCAAAGCAGCGCTTCAAATTGTGCCGACGAGACTTCATTTCCTCTTATCTGCCAGTGTATAGGTCCTCCAGAGTGAGAGTGCACAGAGTGAAAATGTGAGGGAATGATGGGTGAAGATGTATAGAGCACACAGCACCACAGTGAGACGAGAAGACTCAAATTAGCTGAATATGAGAAGGAGAAATGGAGGAAGTTGTTAGACATTACAGCTGTGCGCTCGGGAGTGTGGGCTTTATAGTTATGTCCTCCTCCAGACAGACCTTTAAAGATATTTTATAGTGAGGGAAAGTCCACGCTACTCATTTCACAGAGACTCTGCTTGCACTACTACTACATACACTTTATATCATCACTGCCTTGGCTCTGGGCTCTGCTGTGAGTTTCATGCTAATAAGGGTCCCAATAAACATGTTTTGTATATGCAGTGGATATTTTGAAGTAAAAATTAATGAGGTGGTGCTAAATAATGCTGTATAGAGTTAAGGAATGTTGTGCATATGATGTATATGCAAGAGTGAAATATAATTAAAGTCTGAAAGGGCACTTTTACTAGCCATGAGAATTACATGTAATTAGAAATGTCGCCCTGGCATTGGTTCAGTTACGTTTATACAGAGACATATTGTGGTGAGTCTTATTCGTTCACTTCATATTGAAATTTCACTAAACTATTTATAGAAAACCGATTCCTAAATTCACTGGCTGCTTTTCTAATATATTTGCTTGTAGTCTGATCTAATCTGTCTGTGACATGAAGAAAACAATTCTGTTAAGCTTTCATACAGTGAAGTTACGTTGCTAAAATATAATTGTAATATGTGACTCTCTAATAAATTGAGTGTAATGGTTTTGAAATATATAAACTCATGACAGACATTGTCTTGAGTATAGCGCTTTGTATTTGATGTATCCATTTTATACAGTACACAGTATACAGTAAGTGACTTGTGGACACAAAATAATTTGCTAGTATTGTATTTGTGTCAAATATAAAACCTCATTTCCAAAAAACATGCAAAATTTAAGATCTAGAGTAAATTATATTGAAAATATTACAAAGACAACATATCATAGAGCAAAAAAAAAAATGCTTTTGTTGAATCTGTGAACTGGGAACCAATTGCAAACAACAATAGTTGATGATATGGGATTTTCTCTTGATAATACTCAAAATGTTTAGAATGGGTCTGGACTGCAGAAAAGCCAGTCTGGATTCTCTTTTAGTATAGAGACATGATGTTGTCATACGTGCTAAATCTGATTTAGCATTGACATTCTGAAATAAGAAATACTAGCCCTACAAAATACATTATCTGTATGGCAGCATATGTTGCTCTAAAACCTGTAAAAATAGAGCTTTCCTGCAGTGCAATTTATGCATGTTGCGTGCACTAATGCACCCCCATACCATCACAGATAGTGGCTTTTGAACTGTGTAATAATAACAAGCCAGGTGGCCTCTTCCTCTTTAAAGAATGTAGCATCCATGATTTCCACACAGAGATTCAAAGCTTGATTCATCAGACCACAAGGCAGTTTTCCACTTTGCCTCAGTCCATTTTAAATGACCTCTGGCCCTGAGAAGATCACAGGCATTCAATATTGTTTTCGGGACTTGTCCACTGTATACAGAGATTTCTGTGATTCTGTGATTCTTTTAATGATAATATGTACCAGAGATGATGAAATCACCTTTTTAGTTTTACACTCAGAAACAGTATTCTTTAGTTGCTGAACTATTTTCACAGAATGGTAAACCTCAGGCCGTCCTCCATCCTTTTTACTATAAAGAATAATTTTTTGATTTGCAAATGATTTGGCACAACTTTTTTTGGAAACAGGGTTTGTTCAGTAAACATGAACTGCACTTAAAATTCTTTTTAATGAGTGTAATGGTCAGAATTACTAGTTGAATCGTCAATTTGTTTTTTAGATTCCAACATCCATATTAACAGCCAGTAACAGGAACACTAAAACAAAAACAAACAACAACAGCAAAAAACTATTATCAGCAAATAACAGATGATGAACAGAAATAAGAGAATCGCTCACAAATAAATTAAACTTTTGACAAAAAAAGCTGTACTCTCTTCTATAAAATGGAAAAAAAAACACTAAAATGTTTATTTGCCTACAGAAATAAATTAGCGTTATTATTTAGCATATCAAGGGCAGTCGTCAATGGCAACGTAATTTTGGGGCCAAATAAGACCGTGTTTTTTTACTACTTTTCATTTTCACAATTAAACTCCTAAATTAAAATTCAAACAAAAGCAAAATCTGACTACCTTTCTATAGTC
>OMLM01003382.1:2815-15585 GCA_900302695.1 Helostoma temminkii
GTTCTGAGGGATGTTCGGAGGAATTCTGTCTGTTTGGACCACAGGCGTTTCAGATTTTTCTCAGTTGCTCCAGGCTTGTTTTCTGTCTGCGCTCTGTGTAGGAGCGAAATGCAAACTTTCCACGTCTTGCATTCATCTCAATTGCATTCTCCTTGAAGTTTGTGAAATATTTTTAATAACAGTCCTGACGTGTGGACGTTTAAAACTCCCGTTCTGCACCAGGACGTGTGGGACATGTTGCACTTTTAAACCAACTGGATGTGAAATCTCTACAGAAAGTTGCCTTAAAATAGTCAATCAGAACTGCTGCAGCTTTATTTTGTGGACCTTCGAGTAGAGTAGAGTAGTGAGACGTCTTCAGGTGTCACATTTGTCTGACCAGCAGTGCAGAACTCAGAACCGTTCAAGCTGTGATGATAAAAACAGAGAAAAGCAGTGAAGTGTTTATTTTTGTGCTAAATGAATTTGATTGGACGGGCACTCTATAAACATGTCAGACCTCAGATACAGTATGTGGTTTGTCTGCAATTAGTCAGATTCTTTGCATTCTGATCACCGAGTATCTGCAGCCTCATCCAAGTTTCAACTTTGGTGCCGTAAAAAGTGGAGACAGAAAACGCTTTGTGTCGTGTTCCGTCTCTAACAAGACGTCTTGTGTTTGGCTGAGAGGCGCTGAGCGCTCGCGGCAGACTGGCTGTTGTAACTGGTCTTTGTTTAAATTGATTCGATGTTCTTCAAGACATCTGTACAGTGAAGTGTTGGTGTGATACCAGGAATTAGTTTTAGAAAACGTCTATTAGAAAAGCTTTTGTAATTATTTTTGATCCACAGTTATTTTAAACACGCCACTATTTTAATCCTTGTGCTGAATGTGTGTAATATTATATTTTGTATTGTTATGACAAACTGACAAACATGTTAACGTAGAACAGTTTTTCAGATTATACAGCTACTGACAATGTTGTTTATTGTATTAAACAATTTTTGAGAAATAAAAAATATCTAATTTTTATCATTTTGTTTACATGATTTTGTCCAACATCTGTAGCTGATGTTTAATATTTTTTATTATAAGTTAGTTTGTAACTAAAGGTCCACTTTCTACCTCTAAATGAAACCCCACATCCCACAGTTCCCAGTTATTCATCTAGACAGAGTCCAATCACCGAACCCTCCATGAAGGAGCACCTGGGATTCTGGTTGTGAGTTTAGACTATGTTGTCAAACCAGATTTGTCGACATTAAACACCACATTTGATGTGTTTGATCACGGTTAAAACTGAACGTTGGAATCGGCCCACTGAAGCTGAAGCGCAGCCCGTGACCTCGATTTTCTCGGCAGAAACTTGAGCAACAATGGCGAAATTCAGTGAAGCTCGAAGGGTCAGAGGGCGAAGTGTGACGTAGACGCAGAGCTCAGACAAAGAGCATAGAGCAACCACAACGAGAAGCAACAACAATTACAAACATACACAAAATAACCACAGACACAAACCACCACAATGATCATAAAGACACACAAAACAACCACAAAGTGAAAATACAAGCAGATGCAGAACATCCACACAGAGATGCCAACAAAGTGTGACACAAACTGACCACAGTTATAAAGACAAAGACCACAAAGTGGCCAAAACAGATCTGAAACAAAAACAGAGTAAGACACAAGAAACAACAAGCACAAAGACAAAATGAACATGACTGACTACAAGAAGCAAAAGACAGAAAATGACTAAAGAGACACTAAATGACCACAAAGAGATAAAAATGAACACAGAGAAACAAACACACATATAGAGAGAAAATCAGCACAAAGACTCACACTGACACAAAATGACCACTAAAGGATGCAAGAGGACCACAAAGCCTGAAGATGACAGACAGATCCCGGAGAGACAAATCAGACACATGAAGACAGAGAATGACCAGAAAAACTCACAGTGACGACAACAAAATGTAAAACAAATGGACACAGAACAGCTACACTAGGACGGAGATGCAAAAAGGGAAACATAGATACAGAGAATAACCACAAAGACTCAAAGTGATGCACGAGGACCACGAACAGACAGATATAAAACTACAAAGATGCTCTAAAACACATGAAACCCTGTGTTTATATTTCAAGATGTTGAGCAGAGATGAAGAACAACTGCAGCCGGGGTTTGAACACTTAAACAGCAAACACGGTTAATGTTCACCCAGCTGTGAATAAAGTCGCTCACACTTTGTTAACCCTCTGCTGTTTTTATTCACTCTCATCCTCTGCTTTCAAGTGGAATCAGCCCACACATCTTCTCCAGGAAATGAGTCTTTTTCTCTTCACCGCATATTTTCATATCTGTGACTTTGGGCAAGAAAAGTGAACTCCCACAGTTCAGACCCTGACCTTTGACCTCTGCTCCTCCTACAGCACAGAAACACCAAGCAGGTGAAAAAATAAACCGCTTAAATTCTGGATTTTTATAGAATTGAGTTTGAAAGATTGAATAATTAGTTCAGGAAGTTGACTTTAGCAGCTGCGGTAGCTGGAATCTGTCAGTAGGTGGCGCTGCCGATTCGTCCCAATACTCAAAGCTGGTCTATGTTTGACAGGACGACTTACTCCAATGGTTTAAATATAAAGCTCCACCTCTGTCACCTGAAATTCCTACAACTGAAACAAAACATATTTAATAAACGATATATTGATATATTGCTGCATTATTCTGGAATCTTATAATCTGTGATTGTTTTCATTTTTAACAAGAAATGTGCTGACATCATATCCAGGTGTGACACCAAACACACCTGGATATTTAAATTATTTTAACTAGGGTGTGTCACTGAAGATGTCAAACAAGTAGAAATCATCTTTGGTTACAGCCCTAGATGTCATCAAATGTTATTTTTATAAAAACATTTAAATATAATTAATTATAATTTGTATATAATATATAATGTGCATATATTTTAATTATAATTAATTATTTTATTACTTATAATTAAAGTTAAAATGAAGTCATTGCACAACATATTTAATTTAATTTAATTCTTAATTTAATTAAACTAAGCTAAACTAAACGTTTTCAATAATAATAATGTCTGTATTGTGCGTGTGTCCTGGATGTCAGTGTATTTACGTACAGAAATAAATGTGAATAATAACAATAAACTACATATTTTGGTGGTTTTCTGTTACTAAAACAACGGCCCACAGTGAGTGACATTTGCGGTCGCCAGAAGGAGCAGCAGAGTGAGAGGTCTTCGCGTTTCCGCTCCTCTCTGCTGAAAATCGTTCCACTACGTCAAGTCGTCCCGTCCGCTCGGTGAAGATGTCTGCGACGGGTACAGGCGGCTGTGGACCCGGACCCGGACCCACTTCGGGCACCGGGTCCGGGGCTTCCAATCCCCGAAAATTCAGCGAGAAGATAGCGCTACACACCCAGCGACAGGCTGAGGAGACAGCCGCCTTCCAGGAGGTCATGATGGACATCACCTCGACCAGGGTAAGTCTGAGACGGAGGCAGGAGGAGGAGAGTTGCCCGGAGGAAGAGAGGCCTAGCCTGGGCTTGTCAGGCTCCGAGATAAGGTTACGTGACTGTCTCTGCTTGGCGCTCTGCCTGGATTTGGCACATTTACAGCACATTCCAGCCTAAAGTCTCTAGTTTTGTTAGAGTTAGCAGAAAATGTTGTTGCCTGTTGTCCATTTCCGATACGTCGTTAGCGTAGTTAGCAACAGCTAGCTACCAAAGCTAACGTGGCTTGTTTACTATGTTACGTCGCTGTCACTGTGCTAGCCCCGCTGCGCTACAGCGGACAGGACCTCCCGCCGAACGCCATTCAAAAATCTGGCATTTCAATGGGGCGTTGTTTATTATAGCACATATATATTTCAAATAGAACTTCTGTTTTTACATTAGGCTAATTCTGTCTTTCCTGTGGTAAATTCGGCTCATAAATGAGGCAAATATAAGCAACACATTTCATGACAGATAACATTCACTTTTCAAGCGGTAGCTTATCACTTCTCTTAGTGGACGATAACATGACACCTGGGAAGGTGTAACGTTTAGTAATTTACAATCTGAGCTTTGCCGTTTTCAGTAGCAGAAGCAAACGATGCATCTTACGGACACATAGTTGTGATTTGTCTAGTTTACATCTCTACCTGAACCATTTAATTCATAATGGTGTTTTATTCCAATGGAATTTGGAGTAACGGTCTTGTGCTACTGACTCAGGCTTGTCAGGGTTTTTCTTCAGCAAGCTAAATTTTTGCTTAATTCAGCCTTTTATTTTGAGTGTTTATGTGTTTTCTAGACTCAGTTTGTGATTTTTGCAGATGCTACTTTGAATTAAAATCTGTTATGGACGTTTGGTTATTGTTTTTAGCATTTCAAAGAGTAAATAATTAAACATTTTAACAAAAAATGAAATGAATTGCACTTTAAATGAAACATAAACAGTAAAACTATAGTTTAAATCGCTCCCATGCAGCTGTTGTTATTTCAGTGGTGTTTCCTCTGCGATTCACACATGTAGTTCTTTAGTCAGGCCTCAGTAAGCAAAACTCATCAAAATGTTTCTCTGATTTGTGTATCAGTGTGATAAAGTAATTTATTAGATGTTTAACATTGACCGGTTAGTTTATTTAGTGACAATCAACAGAAAACATTCTTCCAAAGAAAACTCCCTGTTCAGTATGTTTTTCGACATTTTTAATGGAATTAAATAGTAAAAACAGATGAATTAGGTGCAGACCCAAATTATATTAAAATCTAAAATAACATGAATACAGTACAGTGAAATATGTTTTCATACTGTACACCTGTCACAGGTAAATTGATTGTGTCTGTCGTGTGCGGTGTAAACATGAAGCCAAATAAAGTGTTTCTCTCATCATATATGGACAAATAATCTCGTTAAAGTCTTTTTATTTGAATCATGACTGAGTTTAAGGCTGAAATGATGCAACTGTTTATGTATCTCAAGGCTCCAGATTTACTGTGACTTTTTTTTTTATTATGGGCTTCTTGTTTTAACGTGTTCGTCTAGAGTCACACATCAGTTGTCATTTTACTGCTTCCCTGGTGATGAGGAAACCGCTACTGTTGACCAAATTGATTTATTTAAGGTCCAGATGGATTTCTCAGAACCAATACAAACCCAAACTATATACTTTTGCTGCTGTAAAACTTTCTGTAACTACATATTTCTCCACAAATCTGGTCTCCTGTGCAAAGTTACCGTTAGCTGTTAGCTCTCTGCAAAAGGACATCTCTTCAGTGTTAAGGCCTGCACACACTAAATGACTGTACAGGTGATTATGAATGTGAAATGTGAAAATGTTGTTGTCTCTTGTCCCGTTACCAAAGCTAACGTGGCTTGTTTACTGTGTTATGTCGCCCTACTACTCTACAGCAAACAGGACATCCTCCCGAACTCTGTTCAAAAATCTGGCATTTCAATGTGACGTTGTTTATTATCACACACAATCACACATCAAGCAGAACTTATATTTTTACATAAAGCTATTTCTGTCTTTCTTGTGCTAAATTCGGCTCATAAATGAGGCAAATATAAGCAACACATTTCATGACAGTTAACCTTCACTTTTTGTCTGACCTGGATGGGTCCAGTTAGGATCAGTCTCTGCTGCCAGTCTTAAGTCCTAAGAACCAGTTTCTTTTGCCCCAGTTGTTTGTATTTCTACAGCCTAAGAACTGCTCCGGGCCAGGAAAACTGGTTCCAAACCAGCACCAATTCTTTGCTGCCCTAGCACTAAGAGCTGATTGCATCAGGGGCTGGACTATCGTGACTAACTGAGATCAACTGAAGCTTTGTTGTACGGCAAAAAACTGTGTATCATGTATCAGATTTGTTTAACAGCAGCACGAAGGAAGAGGCGTAACGTAATGATGCAATGACGTGGCTCTACGATGGCTCTCCAGCCTGTGGAAAAGCAAACCAGTTCTTACATGGGTCTTAACTAGAACCACTTTTCAACCAGAACTAGCACAGAGTTTACAGCACAACAGAGAGAAACCTACAGTAGCTGCAGCATTTTGTCTTTTTGTTTTCCTGCTCAAATTTCACTGTTTATGAAAAGTACAAGCTGCCGACTGTCTCCGTTACATGTTTATCCCAAAGGTGCGGTTCAGTGTCAACTGGACTTGCTTGAAGTTCTTGACACTCGTCATCACTGTCAACTGTGAAGTTTCAGCCAAAAAAAAAGACAAAACATAATGTGACCCCTTTAAGCAGAAGGAGATAAAATTAATCTCAACAATCAAAAACGCCAAACATTCGCCAGTTGCGGCGTCTCACTTGTAAAGATTTTTTCTTCTTCTTTGTGATATTCAGTGTATATCGTTGGTGATTTTAATACATCCAGCTATTTGAATGCATCACCACAGGCTATTTTAGACTTAAGTTTTATGAATAAAACGGTAAGAGATAAAATAAGCCAAGCTTATTAATAAGTTAAAAAAAAAAAAAATTATCAGACGTGACCTAGTAGTAATGTACACTCCTATTTGAAGGTTCTTCCGTATTAGCTGATCTTGACTGTTCTGTTGTAAAATACAGTTTTGAAATGATTATATATTATTTCATTTTAATGCTTATGATGCATATTCCTAGATTAAAATTACACAGCAAATCTGGTCCCCATGTTTTCCTGCATCTACATTCGTTTATGATTGTACCTGCTTGGTGTTTCACACAACATGTGAAGGGTTTGTTGAGGGACTGGTAGTTAATAGTTTGCCGGAAAGGATTTAAGGCCCTGACTTATGTGGTCAAAGTAAACACGACCGAAGTGTTTTTAATGCTTAGTGTTGCTGCGCCACAGTCCTGCTGATCAACGAATGTGATCTGAGCATCTGAGGTTATTGTTTTAGTCACGAATGGTGCAGCCGTACGTCCGCACTGTCATTTTGATCCGGTGGGTATTGGTTTCATGTGACAAACTAAATGATGCTGTTTTTATCTTGGCGTTACAGTTTCCACAGCAGCACAGGTGATGTTGTGAATGTTGATGTTGTTTCAGCAGGTTAATGATGAAGAGCTAAAGCTGCACTGACACTAGTGTGTCAGTTAATGCTTTTGGTATTACTTTCAATCACTGTCACAGTTTCAATTGTCTGTTTATTGATATGAAGATACAGACGTTTTGGTTTGTTAGATACAACTCTGCTGTAAACCACACATACATGAACATGATAATGTTCAGTGTTAGTAGCTTTATAGTGAGAGGTAACTCTAATGTTTTATTCTGTCAACGAGGAGCTAAATATTACTGAACTAAATTCGGCTTCATGCTCCTTCTGACGTAACTCTCCCCAGTTTTCACTGGACTTGGGACCAGCACCCAGATTCCACTGGCTTGTGCATGTTGGGGGGTTCAGTGTTTTATGCAGGGACACTTTGACATATGGCCAGCAAGCCACTGGCATTAGATTCTAGAGAACATCCTGATACCAGTACCACTATAGGGTCCGATACCACATTCACATTCATAAAACGCCTCTGATGCTACTTTACAGCAAAGCGTTAATCTAATGTAGGATGAGCAGGTAAGTGAAGCTGGAGAAATGTTAGTGGTGTGAAGATATTTTAAGATAAGTGTTAGCATAACACACAGTACAATGAGTTTGCTAACGTAGCAGCAGCAGCAGCCACCACTGCATCAAACACTGGAGAAGTTAGAGAAAATATCCAAAGACAACCTGCAGGCTGTTCAAATTACAGAAGCTGTGACTCTCTTTTACTCAGTGAGCTGTGAAAATACCTGATTCCTCCTCCACCTTCTCAGCCGCTGGAGCTTATGTATGTCTTAGCCAAGCCATAGTGGGTGTATTTCCCCAGATGTGGGCCTTTTTGTTTATGTAGTACTCTGAGACAACGCCAAAAATATAATAAAGGATGATGCTGGGCTGCCTAGCCTGACCAGTGACTCTCACACCCCATAGCTGCAGTTAATGAGGCTCTGCTGGTTCAGAGAAATGTTGATGATGTGTTGGGAATCGGGCACATTGTAGCTGGACATTTTAAAGATTGCGTTTCAGCCTCCTCCCTCCTGGAAAACATTAATTAATTGAAATGTGGTGGCAGGGTTATGTTTGTTTTCCTGTAGTTTTATGTTAATGTTTGGACATGAGCAATAGTCTCCTGTTTTATTTTGTCAGAAAGTGAAACAACATCTGATTTCAGTGTTATTATTAAGTATTTGTATCAGTACTCCGTATCAGCAAGTACTCAAATGTAAGTACTTGTACTCAGTCAGGAAAAAGGTGGTATCGGAACATCCCTACTAGATTGAATGTGCGCCCACTTGAATCACATAAAGTACATCACTTTTTGCTTCGCCAGCTCAGACGCTCCAGGTTCACTGCTAAACGCTTTGAGTTCAGGTGACATTTCACACTTGAAATACTCTGATGCCATGAAAATTGCTCATCAACAGTCCCATCTGTGTGTTTTTTTTTATCTGTGAATAATCTAGTTTGAGTTTCAGATGATGAAGCAGAGTTGATGCTTTTCTTTTGTTGTGCATAGCTACACTCAATATTTGGTGGTTTTGAACTGTTGGTAGGACAAAACAAGATGATTCACAATGTGAGAAACTAATTAGGGAAAATATTTGTCAGTTAGTTTCAGCGGTAGTAGTAGCAGGTCTGCTGACACATACACCACCTCCTCCTTCATTTACTAACAATACCAACCTTTGGGGCTGTACTGGTAATTTGCCTTGCCCTTGTCTTCAAGACACACACACACACTCTGCAGCAAGAGTGTGTGGGTGGTCCAATCAGCTAATGGCATCAGGGTGTGTGTGTTGGTGACAGCAGAGCCTCCATGTCGAAGCTGTTCAGTGTTGATATGAAGTTTCTGTGAACCAGAGAAACCAACAATACAGCTTTTAGAGACAGCATTCACAGATTCAGTGCATCTGTGTGAAGACACGCATAACATGCACTCAGTTGGCAGTTTATTAGGAACAGCTAGCTAAAACTAACACAGTCCTGCAATAAATTATCCTATTGAGAGATGTGTTTGTGCAATTTAACTGTATTGTGTTATACTGACAGGTGCTGCTGTCAGTTTTGACCACATCTTTGTATGTGTGAGGCTTTACTGCAGAAACATCCTTCTGTATAATGCAGAATGCTCCAAAATGATGGAGATGATTCAACAGATTGAACAAAAACAAACAATATCATATTTGTCAAGAATGATTTTTGCAGCACTGTTCAATCAGACTGCCCTGAGCTTTCGGTTAGTGTACCTAATAAACTGGCACCCTATATAGTAATGGCTTTATCGAGACTCGGATCATATTTTTAGTTTAAATAATAAGATGCATTATGAGTTGGTGCCCTTTTTTTTTTTAACATGTTAGACAGATTGCCAAATAGGGGTGTAAGAAAATACTATGAGTACTGCAATATTACATTTTGTGATACTGTATGGATTCTCAACAGTATATAACTGTTTACATGCAAAGATTTGTGACAGAAAGTTGGTCATTTAGTGTTGAGATGGCGCAGTTGTTTGTGAAAAACTCCATTTGCAGTCTTCATGAGTCTTTTTTTTTTTTTTTTTTGGTCCAATCAGCAAAATTCAACGACGCTCACTCTACAATTATATAAAAATCTGAATCTTTGAGAAGCTGGAACTAGATAAAGTTGTAAAGTTTGACCACTGGCCAAGGTGCTTAATCCTGCAGGGCTTGAAATCGCTGCCAAAATATAATTCCACACGAGTTTACAATAAATTTACACATTTTGTCCATGTGCTTACTGTCTGCTGCCTGACACTTGGCAGTGCTTCAACCACATTTGTTTGGACAGAGCTGGCACTTACTGAACTTCACAGTGGAGAACAGTTTTTCAGGTATGTGCTCTCAGAAAGACGCATGACCTGCTTGAAGAGTTTAGACCGGTAAGATGGGGCCAGATGATGATTGTCCTTGTGTCTCGCTCAACTGCAGGTTGTACTCAGTCTGCAAAGTCCTGGAAAGTGAAACTGTGAGACATGAAGTCAGCACATCACTGCTTCAATTCCAGCTGGTGCATCGTAATGGCAACAACATGCTGATCACCAGTGAATGTAGGTCTACAAGAGGCTGAACTTTTACTCAGTGAGCTGCTTTTTCCATTATCTCACTCAGTTTAATTGCAGATGTTTTGACACTGTCAGGAGCTATAATGACAAATGGTGTGGAGGGGGTCCAGCGCTACCCTTTTTATCCTTTCCCAACTTTCAAATGTTGATGTAGACCAGCTGATGGCTGGATAGCTAATCAAACGTACATCCTCTGAGTACCTAAGGGTTAGCTTAGGTCCTGCTCTTAGTTTCGAAACGTATAAAGATGAGAAATAAGTTAATTACTTAGTTAATAAGTAAAATTTAGCTCCTTCAAATAGCTGACTTAGTATGGAGGGTGTACAGTATAGCGTACACTGATATTTTCACATTTTAATAAAGGTAATATGAGGGTTATTAGAAACGAATTATTTCACCATAAAGCCTTAAAACGCCTGGATAGGAAACCATAGCATTGCTGAATTATAGACGTAATCTTACACACAGATCTTTGTCTGTTGTTCTAAAAAAATCCCTCAAATATTGCACATTCACTGCTGAAAGTGTTTTTACTACTTTGCTCAGTACAGATGACTGTAGCCTCAGGGTCACCTCGTAATGAAGATTGTAGAATCTCTAAAAGAAGCTCTGTCTGGCACAATCTGCCTTTTCATTAACGACCATTGAGGAATGCAGCACCCTCCCTGTTACTTTGGAAACGTGTGGATTTAAAATCTTTTTGCTTGTGAAGCCAAAAAAAATGCAACAACACATAATTAACCTACAGTTGATGGTTTGGTATTTTGTGTTCTGCAGTTTGAATATTTATGTATTTAACTGTACTCGGCCTGAAATTCATTTTTCAATTGTTTCACATAGGGGGGTTTATAAATGTTGGGGGGATACTATTTGTGAGCCAAACTAAAACTCTTATCTAGTCTTTTTCTTGTCTTAAATTGCATTTTGCTGCTCTACTCCAACTTAATTAATTATCTGAACCATTGTTTTTCCTCCTCCTGTCCTAGTGGTCGTCTCTCTGAGCTGAATTTGAGTCTTTACTTCTTTTGGCCCTTTTTCCTCTCATCACCATGATTTGTGACTTCATAACTTGTCTGTTTTCATCTCTTTCATTAATTTAACCAGATGCCCAAATTCTTAATTGGGCAGTTCATTTTGTGCTATAGTAAGTATAGTAAGTAAGACCTCTGCAGAATCTGCCTAATGCTTTCTTCTCACTGCTGCTGCATGTGAAACACCGTCTGAGTGGAGACTTAAAGTTGACATTATGTGACATCGTCTGGTCAAAGGTACAGCACTGTACCTTTTACAAACTGAGCAGCTCAGGCAGCTCGTAGCCTTGTAGCAAGAGAGACACTACTGGCATCTGTGCACAATGATGTGACACAGTAGTACACAAGTAGTGACACAGGGTTCCACCATTTCCTGGTTTGGAACTAGTTCCTTAATTTTTAAGGAATTTTTATCATTTCGACAGCCAAAGAACCAGCTGTTGGCCAGAAAGACTGGTTCCAGAGTGACACCAAATCTTTGCTGGTGTACAACCAAGATCCACTTATGTCCGGGGATTTCTAGTGTGTGGAATAGCAAACCGGTCTTTAAAAGGTTTTCAGGTTGAACCATCTCTGAACCAGTTCAGTAGCATGTTATTAAATCTGAACTGAATTGTTTTGAGTCATTTTCGAAATACCAAATTTAACTTTCATTGCTTGCAAGTAATGTTTTATTACAAGCCAGACATATAGTTCAGATCTGAAATTAGCTTTTGTTGCATCAGACTAACAGCTAGAATAGTGACTTTTACATGTGATTTGAGCTCAATGAGCTCCAAAAATTATATTAACAGTTATTAATGAATATATTTATGAATCAGGAATTGGATCCAAAATTGACTCACTAATCACCCTAGACTCTATTAGATATTGCACTGAAACAAAAAGCAAATGCTTGAATTTATCCATTGAGCAAACTTACATTAAAACTGAAGAGACATGGAGTAAATATCTGCAGAGATTAAAAACGAACACTGGGCTCAGACCTTCCCTGCAGACTTTTGCCTGCAGCAAACACTTAAGCCAACCATGAAGACAGGAGAAGATAACTGTCACTGTTAAAGCTCACATCTGCAGATTTGGACCTAATTTACACTTTAGGGAAATAGGAGATACAGGTAGTTATAGAGTTGGTGCTTACACTCAATATGTGTAGTTATCTGGATCTGAAGTGACTTATATTGGGATATGATATTTTTATCATATTGTGCAGCCCTACAGCTAGGAAGCAGTGACAGAAGCCATTTCCTTTAGCGAGTTTACTCTGTGGTTTCTTTGATATCTTCCACACTTTCTTCAGTATTACTGTGAGACTGTTGCGTGTTCTGTTTTGTTAAATAGGCAAAGACCTAAAGAGTTAAACTTAGTGTAACTTGCAGAAGCTCCAATGAAAGTGCAAGTGAAACGATGCTGTGTTAATGTTGTAAAAGCAGCTTATAATAGAGAAATGTTTGGTTGAGCCATGTATATGACACTTTGTAAGTATTGTGTTGTCCTGCATGCAAATAGTGGTTATTGTCAGTTTGTAGGCTGCTAGCTTTGAGTCATCAGAAGTTCTGTTTTTTGTTTTCAGGAAATTTTTAAAAAGGCCTAATGTCATCTGTCATCTTACCAGTAAGGTTTTTTTTA
>OMLM01003382.1:15605-50028 GCA_900302695.1 Helostoma temminkii
TTTATATTGTTAAATGTTATTTATAATTATATTATATATATATATATATTTATTATCACTTTAACAAAAAAAATTGAAAACTGCTTACTTGCTGTAAACAACAGCAAGTGGTTTTTAGACTTTGTGTAAACCTAAATGTAAGGATGTTTTTATTATTAACATGTTTGTTAAATGGAGCAAAATGGGGTGTAATAATAGACGGGGGAAAATCTCACACAGCATTCATGTGCTAGATTATAAGACACTGCATACTCTAAATTATTGACTTATTCTACTAAATGGTATATGCTACATGGATGTGGGGAAACAAATAACGGCTCACAGTAATGTTGGTAGGCTCGTAAAGTCAAGATCAGACACATTGATGTGCTTGGGGCAACACAGCAGTGCTGTGAAACTGGAGAAGTTTGCAGACGTACATAGTGACGCAATTACGTGGCTCTACTGTGGCTCTTTAGCCAATGGAAAAGAAAACCAGATCTTAGACGGTTCCCAAGTTGAATCAAGTCTGAACCATAACTAGCACCAACTTCATGATAGCGGGAAAGGGGTCAATGACTCCATGCATGTACGTAACCAGATTAGTCAGGAAAATAGTTTACATGCACTTAGGAAACCTGGTTACTGGGAATTTGTGCATACATGCACTGATCTGATTTCTCCTCTACCATGGACTCATGGTTCACTGATTTTAACAGTATAGAGATGGAAGAGCCTGCTCTCTGATGTGTTGGCGGAGCTGACTGACAGCTCTGTGAGGATACAATAAAGAAATACATGGTGAAAAGTGACTTGTTTAGACATCTACAGCATTTTACGTTGGCTTCAGCTTTTGTTGGGTTTTGGGTAGACTTGATTGAAAAATGAGGCAGCAGAACTGCGTGTAATGATCTCCTCTTTCATCGAGCCGCTCCTCGCTGCTAATAGTGTTAGAGTGGTTCGTGTCGGCAGCCTTCGTCCTGCACATGTAAAAAACGGCTAGAAAACTGGTTACACATAAATATAGCAAAGAAATCAGAGTTCACCAGAAAATGTACAGACGAAAATCAGGTTTCTCTAATCTCTTGCCCCTCTTACAGAAACCAGGTTTCCTGTTTACATAACGGTAAAGTAACCAGATTAGTGGAAAAAGCCCAGTGTAATCTGGTTACTGGTTGCAACACATACCTTGTTGTGTGGAGTAAAGATCTCTGGAAGTCCAGGGATCTTGACTCCGGACCAGACTAAATCCAGCACTCCTGCCATCCCTCTCTCCACACTGAGGGAGGAGGTGGAGATTGTACCAGAGTATAAATACCTGGGAGTCTACCTGGACAATGAACTGGACTGGACACCACACTCTGCACCTACAAAAAGGACCAGAGCAGATTGTATTTTCTGAGGAGGCTCAGGTCTTTTAATGTCTGCAGCACAATGCTGCGGATGTTCTATGAGTCTGTGGTGGCCAGTGTCATCTTCTATGCTGTTGTCTGCTGTGGCAACAGTATAAAGGTTGCAGACACTAACAGGTTGGACAAACTAATCAGGAGGGCTGGTTCTGCTCTGGGTGTGGAGCTGGACCCTCTTCACACTGTGGCAGAGAGAAGGATGTTGTCAAAACTCCTCTTAGTCCTGGACAATTGCTCCCACCCACTGCAGAGTGACTGACTGGACAGAGGAGCAAGTTCAGTCAGAGACTGGGAGATCCTTCCTCCCAGTGGCCATTAGACTGTACAACACCTCCACCCACTGCAAAGGGGTGGGGGACTAACATATCTAAACATGATATGATTTCATCATAAACACTATTTATATCATTATGTTACTATTAATGTTGTCAATATTGTAGATTTTGAATTGTGTCGATGTGTTCTCTGTTTTGTGTCGTAAAGGATCTGTTCTGGAAGCTGTTCTTTTCTTTCCTTTCTTTGATCGGAGAGCAGCTGTGACAGGCAAAACAATTTCCCTCTGGGATTAATAAAGTTTTTTGAATTTTGAATCTTAAAGTCCTCAGAAAGATTTCTGGAAGTAAAGATTTCTGCAAGACAGACAGGAGTTAAAGCAAGTTTATCACACAGAAATCGGGCCGGGACCTGGACCAGGTACTCCTTTTTGTTGGTGCTTAATTTCACACCAGTTCTTTGTGTTTGCACAACCAAAAACCAGCTTCAGGCCGGGGAAACTGGTTCCAACCTGGCACCAACTCTTTGCTGGACTAGAACTAAGAACCGATTGCATCAGGGTCTGGACTGTCATGACCAACGAGATCAACTGAAGCTTTGTTCAAAAGATAAAACTCAGTGCATCACTTATTAGATTTGTTTAACAGCAGCGTGAATGGAAAAAAACTGGTAAAGCTAAGACAGGCCAACATTAACAGCAGACATTTAGTTTGATCAACAATGAAAATGTATCGAACATAATTCCTGTACATAGCGATTACAACAAGCAGTTTTCATATATCGGACCAGGAGTGTCTGGATGCCATTTAAGACTCACAAACGTATGGTTACTGGTTCTGTGAAGGCAGAGGCGCAGCGTAATGACGTGGCTCTAGAGTCTGTGGAAAAGCAAACCGGTTCTTACACTGTTCTTAAGTCGAATCAACTTTGAACCAGCACTAGCACCAAGTTGCTATTGGTCCGAAAGGGGAATGTGTGTACTATATGTGTGCTCTTGTTCTGTTGTATGTTGGTGCACCATCTCATTCATAATTTAGACGACTCAATTGAATTGTTTTCTGTTTTACTTCTCTCATGTTGCTGTTTCAAGTGAAATTCCCCATTGTGGATAACTAAAGTATTATCTTATCTTACGTAAACATACTGAATAATTCCAAGCAGTAAGTTGTGGTAATTGGGAATCATGGTGTGTGTGAATGTTGGCATAATCCAAACCACTTTCCTCAGAAGAGTTGAGAGCTCCTTCGACCGAGAAGGGGTGTGGATTAATATTATGTTCTTAAGAGAACAAGTGAAGACAAGTGAATTTCTAGCTCAAAGCACAGATGATGATGAAGATTTTCAGCAAATGACTCAGCTCCCATAATTTGTCACGCTTTCTGTCATATCAAAGCCCTATATCGGTCTTTTCGCTTGAGTTGGCTCGAACAACTCTGCTTCCAGAGATATTTACTCCATAAATCTGAACTTAATTGATCAATCGTCCAGCAGAAATAACTTCCTATAGATCCACTTGCCAAAGCGTTTAATGAGCAGGATCAACAGCCTCGGACCTGAACAGATTGAAAACAAGGACAAAAGAGATGTGAGATAAAATGAGTTCATCACACTTGAAGAAACTGGGTCAGGGCCTCTGTGTGTGCTGTGCGTCTGCTCCTTTTGGTGTCACCTTGCTGTTAATGCTATAGTCATATTTATAGGTTTGCAGATTTCAACACTTTCTCCCGTTTTCCTGTTCACAGCAGATGGAAAGTAAACACACAACATTAAATGACCGTTGCAGTGCCAGTTCATTTTACGAGACAGGCCAGAGGTGCTTCACGTGGAGAAGTCAGAGGTCAACAGTGAAACTTGTTTTGTTAGTTTCTAAGCCTCTTTGGCGTCTGAGGTTTTCTTCCACCCCCTGTCTAAGTTTGGGATGTGAACATGAGGAAAGAACAATAGAGAAAAGTAATCCCTGCAGCACAGTTGTGAACATTACCAGAAGTGAACCACTCAAGGACTTTCTGTACCATGGCTGCTGGTGGAGTTGACAATACATGCAGGGTTTTCCCCAGGAAGTTGGTTAGGCTGGGTGGTTAGCTCTGCATCTCTAATCTGATCGCAGCAACTGATGACATCTGGTCAGCATAAACATAACTAGGGCTTAAACTAATGTTTGTTTCCATTATAGATGATTCCTGGTTTGTTAATGAAATGCCAGAAAACTTCATGTGTTTTGTTTAAAAATATGATGAAACATAAGAATTCTTTATTTTATTTTATTTAGGTTTTTAGCAACAAATTCTCAGAGATACCAAGTTGAAAGTGGACAAGGACTGGACTTCCTTATTTAAAAACATGACTTAAATCAATTGATTAGATTGAGCAAATATTCAGTGAAGGTCTAAACTTGACGCACTGACAAACTTGACTAAAACCTGCATTCAGCTGATGACTGGCTCAGCATGGTGTCTGACCTATTCTGCCACATCTCCACTTGGTTGTATTTTAACTCCAGACCAAACAAAACCAGCTCAAAGGGAATGTGTTATAATTAATCAGCTGTATTAAATACATAGATTCAGAGTATCTATAACTTTGTTATCATGGTTGTTTTGTACTATTGTTATGTACACGTCTGTTGCTTGTCTGCAGGAGTTTTTCCTTACTTGAATTTGGTGTTTAAGGGCAGGCAATGTCATCTTGAAAGTCCCTTTATTATATGAATGAAATCAAATAAACTTCTGTGACCCTTATTGTTAAAATCTTTCTTTCTTCTTGTCTGATTGTCTCATCAGCTTCAGGCTCAGAAGCTGCGTCTCGCCAGGAGTCAGGGACCGTACTACGGGGGCTCGTTACCCAACGTCAACCAGATCGGCAGAAACCCTCAGGACTTCCAGGTGACGACCGTCTCATTCCCACTACTGTATTACCTCACGTCATCTGTCCCACATTTCTTTTATAGTTTCCATTTCCGTTCCTCTGCCACTTCCATTTCTTCTACATTTTTCACTCATACTATTGGTACCAATGTGTTTCTACCAGTACTGTTTCAGTATCTACTAATACTACTTGTATTACTGACTACTGTAGTACTAACACCACTACTTGGCCTGAATAACATTTTTTATCTGCAAAGCCAATTAATATTGGTTGATCATCTACCATAGCAATTTTACTGCTACTACTAGTTCTGATATAGTATCTGATATAGTATTACTATTATGTATCACTACTATGCCTGCCCCTATTACTACTTTTACCACTGTTTCTCCCTCTGCTACATTCATGACTACATCCAGTAATGCACTGTAAAATATAACTTGTTGTTTCAAAATATGACCCAAAGTTCTCCTTTAAACTTGACTTCATGTTAAACTCAGCTAAGTGACATCTTGGTAAAATGTCTGACTGTCTAAACTTTTTTCTCAGTTGATTTAGATTTGTTAGTTTATTGAGCTGGATTGTTTCAACAAATACATATAGTTCAGCTTCATTAGAATGGCCTGTTGTATAAACCTCAGGCTTGTTTGATTTATTTGATTCATTTTATGGTTTATTTATTGACCATTCTTAGTAGTTTTGACCATCTGAAGAGTTCACTCCTCAGACTGAGGAAATTACATGATGAACTGGTTCCTGTTGGAGCCACATTTTACCAGAATCCTTACAAAACCATCCTGTAGCTCCAGTGACTAGAGAACTGTGCTCAGTGTCATCTGGGATTGGACTGAATTCGAAGCTAATGTTCCTCGTGATTCACAAAGTTTTTATTTTTGTGAAAATAAACAGTGATGATCTAATTTAACATGTGATAGACACACAGCCAGTTTCCTCCATTAGTGTTTTCTTAAACCACAAAAAAACAAAAAAAGCATGCTAGGAAGTCTGGTAACACAGTAGTTTCACTTTTTAATCAAATTTCAAATTAATTCATTTCGCTGATCACTAATCACAACAACTCTTGTTTGTTTGACTCAATAAATGAACCCTAAACAACAGTTAACACTTATCTGAGTTAAACTCAGTTAAGCTGATTTAATATTAAATGTTAATTTGGTTTAACAGACTTAACTCAGTCAACAGTTGTAGTAACTGAATGTAGTTCTGACAATAAAAACTAGAACTAGATCTGAAAATGTAAACCCTAGATATTCATTTTCACTTAATTCAAAAATATTAATATTAATTGAATAATAGCGATTAATTAAAAATTCTACAGAAGTACTGAATGAGAATTTGCAGTGTGTAGAAAAAGAAAAAGAACAACAATGCAAATGAAGAAAAACTTTGGGGTTTTTTTCTAGAAAAAAAAACTGTGATTGCATGTTTGATTTGAACCTGTGTTTTCAGGACAGTGGAGCCACATTCTGCAGCCTTCAGCTGTTCCTGAGTCAGCAGTATTAGCTTGTTAGCTCTGCAGAGCCAAACTCATTCTGTAATGGAAGCGTTTTATCAATATAACCTTCTTTCCCTCGCTCTCTCCTCCACGGATGTTGCCACTCACTCTCGAACTCAAATCATCCACTTACCTCCACCTCTGTCTCTGAGGTCAGACCAGGATTAATTTAATTTGGCAGCAGGTAGTTGAATGTTCTTGGTTGCTCAGTTGCATTGGGAACTGCTGTTGTTTCTCCCAGGTTTTGATTTTCCAGCAACACTGTTACGAGCACACTTGGAACAACGCTCTGGATGCTTGTAGCACAGTAGTGTCAACTAAAAGACAAACATAGATTGCCTCTGCACCAACTTTCAGCAAAATGTGATGCATTTTTAGATAATTGTAATTCTTTAGTGCAGTTTTGCAGATCAAGCATGATCCTCCTGGAAAACAGTGAGTTGTCCTGGAATAATGTTTAGGCTTTAGCACAGGCTGCTGTAATGTACCAGCCATTAGTGGGGTTGTTCTTCTCATCCAACTCATCTGGGATTGGGTGTTATTTACACATTTCCAGCTGCGCTGTAACCTCATCTGTGTTAATAGGCGTTAATGTGTGAGCAAATATTGCATCATCTTTGGTGTGTCAGCAGGTAGTTAATGCATCCATGTGTAAATCCATGTTTAATTAACATTTTTAATCTTCTGCTGCTGCTTTTATTTTTATATACTGATATTTATGTGCTGTATTCTGAGCATCTTTGGCACAAATATTTATTGAGTCTCATCTTTACGTTGCAGAGGCAGCCTAAAATGTATCAAGTAATTTTCTTTTGTTATATTAAGTTTCATGTCACTCGTATGAAACACATTTTCCATTTCTTTCTGTTGCCATTTCCTTATTTTAATCTCCACTAATGGGCGATTTCATAAATGTCAAACTGTATATAATTATTTAAACACATTTTTCCTCTCGCTTTCTCTTTTTCAGGGCTCCTTCCCCTCCACTCTTGAGTCCAACAGGTCAACACGGCATCACGGTCTGGTGGAGAGAGTCCAAAGGGATCGACGTTTCATCTCACCGGTTCGACCGTATCGCAACCGACAAGTATCCTTGAGTTTACTTTTACATGCCTGAAGTAATTCTGTAGAAAGCCCATGAGACCAAAAACACCAGAGTCAGCAACGCGTTAGTGCATCTCTTGATACTTTATGGTCTTTTCGTTCAGTCTGTGGCTGTCAGACCCAAGCTCACTGCTTCCTAACGAAGATGTAAATCTTCAAAACACTTTACAGTTTTTAGCCTTATTTTAAAAAAGACTGGTCAGTGTAGGTTTAACAGAAGGAAATAATGAATTTGTTGATAACTAAATTCAGCTGTGGATTAATCTTCATTTGGTAGTATTTGGTGAAGCAAGATGTTGTTGTTGCACAATAATGGAATGGCTTTTTAAAAAAGGAATTAGACGTGAGAAGGATTCATTGAGTATTGGTTTTGCTCTGCACATGGGACTCGCTGAAAGTAACAAAAGTATTTTGGATGCTAAATAGTACCTCATGCATCCTTCAAACAACTGGGGCCTTATTTTTTCCCCACAGTGTGAATTCCCCTGTCAGCTCCATCTAAATCCTCAAACAGTGCACTGCTGTAAAACCTCGTACAGAGATTTTGTTTATCTTATCTTGTGTTAAATTAGCTTTATGTCTTCTTGTCAGCAGGGCACTTATCTATTTTTGAGGTAACCTCAGAAACACAACTTGCTTTTGTATCAAGGTTCTCCACAGGCTTATTATTGATATGGACTCAGTTAATTATCGGATGTTAAGGAGGCAGCTGCCTTGATATTGATGTTTATCACTTAGTGGAGTGATTTTTATGCCCTTTGGTGATGCACATATCCAGCAGTTTGTAAGTGGAACTGAAAGCCAGGCTTTCTTTCTGTGAGTGTTGTACTTCACACCTGGGAGATAGTGTCGAAATGTGCTTTAAAAAGCTTTTTCGTTCTAGTTATGTGGCTAATGTGTGATTGACATAACCACAGAGAGACTAAGATGACCTTTTTGTGGAAGCAGTTATTTATTAATTGTCCAAAAGTTAGATTCTAAACATGATTATCAGTGATAATCTTCCATTTACCAATGATTTTAGAGCATACACTTGTTTTTCTTCTCTTTTTTTTCTACTTATTTCATTTGAAGCATTCTCCTGCAGCATCTTAACAAAGATTTTGAACTAAATTACTACTCAGAATGTGACACTAAATCAAGTTGCAGGTCAGTTGTGATTTGTCAGGCAGATGAGATGCAATGACATAACAATAGGAAGAACAGTTACGGAAACAGAAAGAGCCATACGAGGTTCTTGCTGAAAATAATAACGGTGGAGATATAATTGTTGGGCGAGATGCCCCAGAGAACAACACACAGAGATAAAACAAGCTAATGCAAGAATAAAAGATTACAATGCTAGAGCAAAACAGATTATCACATGGACAGATTTTCTTGAATCAAAACGGATTTTCTTGAATTAATGTGTATTCTAATACATTTGTCAAAAAATGAGGCAGGGAAAAATGAGGATTTAACTGAAGACCTTTAGAAGATTTATTCAGGCAGATAATGGTGTCAGTGTAGATTTTAATATCAGCACTACTTCTCCTGTTACTGTCTCACATCACTGCTGACTTCTTCTAAAAAAAACAGCACCTTGTACAATGTCTGTGGTAATGACCAGGTTAAAGAATACGAGGTTCCTGCAGTGAAAAACTAATTTCAGTGGCTCAGTGACTCTGGTTCAGATATATCTGTATGTTTGATGCAAGAATATAATTTTAAAATGGAGGAGAAAATGGGAAGCAGAAAGCTGAAATCACCCTGAACAGCCAGTCTGTTCAGTAGAGCTTTAGGAGAACGTGTGAAAATGTGGAACTGGTACAGTCTGAGTGAGAATCTGTGCAGTCGCTGCTGAAACTGTTCTCTGAAGAAAAAACAACCACTGTTGGGTTTAAATACAACTTATATTCTCCAGAATTCAGGAAAGAAAAAGACAAAAAGAGAAGTTTTAATCATATTGAAACCAGCAACTAAAGTTCATCGTGGTAGAAAGTGAAAGGATAGTATGTCTGTAAATATACTGGATGTACTCTATGTTGTTTCCTTAACCAGTTGTCTTCTCAGGTGGACAGCACGCAGTATAACTCTGCCTACCTGTCCCCACCCCCCGACCCCGGCTGGAGAAGGTACCATTTGTTAAGCTAACCTAACTTAACGCCCTGTCTCCCCTCACCTGTCTCTCTGTGGAGACCTGGCTGTCTGCAGGGATGCCTGTTTGTTATTTCCAAAGCACTTTCTGTTCCCAGTGCTTGTGCTCCTTTCTGAATCCTTTGTGACACCTCAGATGGTGTAGAAAGTGAAAATGACCAAAACAAAGACCTCACCACAACAACAACAGTCTGCATCCCGCTGCCTCCAGAAACAGTTTGATTTAGGAACCCAAATAGGCCTGAGTGTATAACTATTCAAAATGTTCAGTACTACTAGATTTTTATATTTTAGTCCAAAAACTGCTTTGATACCCTGCTGTAGGAAATATATAGACTAGTATTTGTTTATTTAAACACAAACAGCATACCAGAAACAGAACAGAATATAGACTAAAAATGTGTCACAGAAAAGTCTCATTCAACACCTGCACCAAAAGAAGCACATTCTCCGATTCTCTCTATGATGTTAAATTAAAGTGTCTTTGGCACCTTAAGTAATATGATTTTGTTGTTTTATGATTTTGGAAAAAGGAAACAACAAAGACTAACTAAGCAGTTACACATAAACAATAAAATGAATCTTTTATTGGTTCCTTTATTTACTTATTACTATTTACTTATGTCCTGTTACTAGGTTTCTGGAGCTTTTTTACTCTTTACATTACACACATAAAACCTTTGTTGAAACAGGATAAAATCTCACTTCCATGTACTGAGATCATTTAAAAATTCTTTCACCAAATAATAAACACTTTTAAGATAATTTTTTTTTAATTAGCAGAACATTAATTTCTTTTGTCTTACATGCAAACCATGTGCATGATAACATTTAAAATGTTTGTCACAGAGGTTCAGTTACTAGAAAAGCTGTCTTTCAGCAAGCTCCCTCCATGCTACTAAAGTGTCCCAACCAGAATCACATATGTGACACTGAGGCGTCACAAAGGTTCAGCAGCTACACTAACATCTAGACAATTAACAGGAACTGAGTTGACTTTATCAGGTGACTCTTCAGACCTGAGTTGGTTTTGAAGAGCTTTCAGTTCTTTCTCCTTTCTCTTTTTTTTGCCCCTTTTCCTTCTGGGAGTCTGCTCTTTTTTCTTTTTTGGCTTTTTCTTCTGTTCCCTGCAACGTTCCAGTCATTCGATTTTCTCCTGCGTTCTTTCTGGTTTTCTTCTAACAAGACAACAACCACCCTTCAGAGCGAGACTGGCTTCTGTCCACAGTCACAGAAGGTCCACTGCACATCACAACACTTTCATACAAGTCTGACAAGTAATGGCTGGTTAGGTTCGACTCGTCCAGCTGCAACTTTGTCAGATCGCCAACCACCAGTTGGCTTATTCTTTCTCAATATCAAGTTTTTTGGCAAAACACTCATAGTTTTTAGAAAGTTTAAGAGAAGACCCACCTGCACTTTGTCTTAGTAGGCTTGAGTGAAAGAATGTTTTTTTTGATGCATTTTTTCATCAGGTTCATTTAGGCTCAGTCTGCATAATTTCAAGCGAAACTGAGTGGTGTTTATTGAACAGAGGTTTGGTTACAGGTCGTCCTGCCAGATTTGGGGATTCTGGTCAAAACAAATTCTAGTTCAGTTTTTGTAACGTCAGCTCAGAAGGATGGGTGCTTATTCTGTGGTGCCAAATAAATGTTTTTCATATTTATGAATAAAGAAAAGAGAAACCCCGACGATGTGGTAGCCAGTCTCAGTATGTATTCTAACTTCCAAACTTTCTCCAAGACAGCTGGTAAATATGCGGGAGCTGTCTGAAGATGTCACATTGAATTTATTTATATTGACCAAAAATGACAGCTTGCTGTTGTTCTACATTTAACAGAAAGCCTTTATGTTTATGTAATTTAGGATATGTTACATGTTTTTTAAACATTGTTAAAGTCTCTCAGTGCTCGTTTCTCTGTGGGAAATCCATATTATTTATGCAAGTACGGCAGAAAGATACATATGAAGTATAAATGAACATTGCAAATTGAGCTATGCTAGATTTTATTTAAGTTTCATATGTAGTTTTCACTTCTGCTCTAAGGAAGACACATTAAAGCCAAAGCTTCAGCTTCTGGAATAAAGTCTGTGCTGTAGAACTGTATGTGTCTTGCTTGTTGTTTAAGATTAAATGTCTTTGAGCACACCTCCCAGCAGATTGAGCACAAAAGCTTCAGCTTATTATTATTATTAGTATCATTGTATTATTATCAGTATTATGTATCATCATGATATTCAAACTCAGACACATAAGCAGATATTCGTCTTTATCGGTTTGAACACATGCTGCAGCACTAACAGTCACAGAAACAGGCCTTGGTCTTCACACAGGTGAAACGCCAGTCTCCCTCTGTCCTTCGCTTTGCTGCCTTCATCTTCTTCCCTCTTCGCTTGTATTTTTTTTCTGAGGCCTTACCCTCCCCTTTTTTTGGCTTTTTCATTTTTCTTCAATGTTCCTGCTGAAGGAAAGTAACTTCTTGTTCTTGTCGATCACAAAAAGGAATTGGTCCGGAAACTTCCCCGGGGATAAAAGCCAGTTGTTTCGTCTCCCCACCACTGCACTCAACAGGTGAATCCTCCTCTTCCTCTTCTTCCTCTTCTTCCTCTTCTTGCCTATACATCGTTCTGTTCTTCCTTCTGCTGGCCACCTCCAGCTCCCACCTTGACAGTGGAAGAATGTCTTGGAACAGAATAAAAATGTGAAACTGAACATGTGTCCTTACAAAATTGACTTCCCAGAAACATAACCTCTTTCTTTGACTGACGTTTTTAAGAGTCTGAAGCTTTTCTCAAATTCTTTTCTTCATATCTCTGTGCTACTTTTGTCTAGGCTACTCTCTTTAATCTGTAGTAGCTGAAGTGTTTTTTAAAGCTCAGGACACGCCAAAGTTAAAATCCTGACATCAGTTATGGATAGGTAGTTTCATTTAGCCTGATACAGCTATGGCTTTAGTAACTGCTAAAATATTTTCTAGAAAATCCTTTCTAGGGCCTTGGTCTGAAATGCTTACAAAAAACCTGTAAGTGTGTATAGATATTAATATACAATATTTTCAAAGCAAAACAAACAAACAAATCCTGATCTTTTATGTGAAAATAAACTGAACATGTGAGTTAGTTTTTATTTCTAACATATAGCTGTGTTGGTATTTTCAGTTGTAACAGTGTATGATTTTGTGCTTTGGAGAACGAGGACTCACCTGACCTTCAACTCCTTATTTGTAAATGATTTTTTCTTTATCTTTTTCTCTCTCTCTCCTCGCTTCCCTTAACACTGTGTGTGTGTATATGTGTGTGTCTTACCCTCAGGACTAACTCCGACTCAGCGCTTCACACCAGTGTAATGAACCCTCCCACAGGAGACCCCTTCACCACAGGAGGACCCACCCAGAGCACCAGGCGCACCGGTGAGAGAACGCCGTGAAACAAAAACACAAATAATCTCCACAGTACAGAACACTGCTGGGTCAGATTTGCATATTAAGAAAAGACAACATTACAAGTGTAATACACAAAATGTCCTGTTTAGCACTGGTACTTCAACATTATTAATTGTGGGTCCGCACTCATCTCAATAAGGATTACAGCAGTAGTTAAATTCCTCATGTATTTGTATTTTTTACTTCTTTGTTATGTGTTGTGGTGCCTGTTTGGGAGCCAAGATCTACCTCACTTACTACTGCAATTATTTACATGACTGCTCACCTGCTCTACTCAGACTAAAATAAGTCTGAGTAGAGCAGGTAAGCTGAACACTCAAAGCTATAATGAAAAACCTACAAAGTTTACACTAACAATAATTAAAAGGAAATATTTTCTTAGGATTAAATGGATCAGCTACTTCATGCTCCTTCCAGTTGTTATCCTCTTTATTTGATCATTTATGGCATCTTCTTTGAAATAATTAGGTTGAAAAGTGTCAAGGTTTTTTGTTAAATGTAGAAAGAGTTAAATGACAATGGCAGGTTTGTTAACCATCTGTCTAGACCAACAACACTTCTGAAAAAGCACTTTTCAAAGGAAAAAGGAAATGGTGTTTATGGGCAAAGAAGTGTACTGTATTTTCTCTTCAGTATGACAGCTATCATCATTACAGCATGTACATACGAAAGAAGAGTGGCCCAAGTTCTGATCCCTGTGGGATGCCACATCTCACAAAATCAAAAATATTTATTTGTGTAGCTGTGTAGCTTCTTCTGTGTGAGTTTATTTGTTTTGAACACACCAATAAATATTTTGGGGCAATGATACAACTTGCTGCTTCTCTAAAGTTACACACTTGGTCAGTAACTATTATAAGTAAATGTTAAATGTGTAAAATGGTGGATAGTTTAGGAGGTATTTCCAAAACTGCTTATGTGTTGGTGTCAGAATCCAATAAAAGTCAAGCAGGTGCCTCGGTCATCCATCCAGGAATAGGGCAGATTTATGTTGTCTGAAGGAAAGTGAATTGTCTACTTTTACTTTCAGCCTGTCTTAAAGACACTCAGTGACCCCTGGATTTTTTTGTAATTGGATGTAACACAGAGAACTGTTCATTGTTAAACATCTCACACAGTCCATTGGGATAAAAATCTCAGTCTAAACAGGTTTTCCTCCAGGTGCCAGCAAAGTCAGGATGTTCTGAATGTAAACTGAAGCTAATACTTTATAACTCAGTGAAACCTGTTGTGTCTGTCTGTCTGTCTGTAACGGCCTGCAGGTCAGAGCGATGGCGAAGGCAGAAGAAGTGAGTTATATACAAACACATTCACACAAACACTGGTGTCAGGTTTTAGGTCAGTTTCCCTTCATTGTCAGAAGATATAAACTGAAGCCTTCACAAACAGAATCTGCTGCACATTGTATTCATAGCAAATATGTGATTTTATGTAAATTAAGTAAGTTAATGTTAATGTAAGTTAACATTTTTAGCATAATGTGTATGCGTGAGATAAAAAGAGTCAGTAAAATTAAATTAAAGTCACAAATACTTTCAAAACCCACGATTGTTTAGTATATTTGTGTTCTGCTCAGAGCAGATTCAATCTTGTGTTATGTCTAAATTGATTCTGAGAAAAAGCTGAGAGTGCAGAATCAAAGAAGCGGTGTAACACTGTAATAACACATGCACAAATGTTGACTCTGCTCCCAGCTTCCAAACATTGTAGGAATGACACATGCACATATTTTATTGCAACATTCTCAACTTTTTCCTACAAGTCTTTTACACATGTTTACACACTTGAATTCCTCTTTTCTTCTCACAGGTTTTGAAATGATTTCTCAGCATAACGTGACATGTTTAGAATCTCATTTGGCCGCATGAATATGTTTTGATCAAGTTTGATCAAACATAAATAATTTCAGCCTTCTCACACTCACAAGGTAGTTTGAATGCTTGTATTTTGTTTTATTATAATTTTTTTACATTAAACTCCACTTCTTTTGTCCCTTCAGTGTTTCCATACCCAGTTCCTCCCATTGAAGAGAACGTGTTGGATGAGGGCAAACTGCTCAAACCTTGGGACACCAAGAAGGTAAGGTCCTAAAATCTGATTTATTTTTGCTGTTTATTCTTGTCATTTACATTTTACTTTTATATCATCTTTTATTATTTTTTAACGGTGTTTTTCATTATTTTTATTGGTTATGATTAATATTTTACTGCCTAATTGAACACTGAATATTCAGTTTTGTACCAGAACTGCTACGTTCTCATGTAACAGCCTTAGTTTCTTCTTACTGATGGTGTTATTTCTTTCTTTCTGCACTACATAAACAATAAATATCTATATTTATTCTGCACAACACCTTACCTTAAATTCAGATTGCATGGTTGTGCAGTGGTTAGCACCGTCACCTCACAGCAAGAAGGTCCTGGGTTCGATTCCCGGGGAGTTTGTGTGTTCTTTCTGTGTTTGCGTGGGTTCTCTCCAGTGGCTTCCTCCCACAGTCCACAGACATGCAGTCAGGTTAACTGGGGACTCTAAATTGCCCGTAGGTGTGAGTGAGAGTGTGAATGGTTGTTTGTCTGTATGTGGCCCTGCGATAAACTGGCGACCTGTCCAGGGTGTACTCCGCCTCTCGCCCGTATGCCGGCTGAAATAGGCTCCAGCACACCTGAGACCCCTACAGGGACTAAGCGGTTCAGAAAATGGATGGATGGATGGTTGTGCAGTGGTTGAGCTTCTTCTGTGTGGAGTTTGCATGTTGTTTCTGTGCCTATGTGAGTAAAATCGTAACTGCATGTATGTGCGAATGTGAGCATAAATGACTGCCTGCTACGTGATAGACTGTCAAACTGATTCCCAGTGACAGCTGGGATTTGCTCCACACCCCCCACTATCCTTTTGAGGACAAATAGTGGATGAATGGACTTTAAATCGATCATTAGGTATCTACGAACACAAAACTCTGGAGTGCACTTTATAATAGGAATATAATATGAAGCAAAAACACTTCACTGATTAATTCTAATTCACTGATTTTGTTTTTCTCTAGTTGCCCCTGTTGACATCCCGACCCAAGTCCTGTGAAGTCCCAGGCATCAAGTAAGTCACATTAATACACACATGCACAAACACACCCTTTCCTTTCAGCACGTCACCCACAGCGTTATATCATAACTACTTTTGACACTGCTTTAGTGCAGCCTTGAATGAATCCTTTCAACAAGGCGGGCCTTTTTTGTATTTTAACTTCTCACTGTCTGCAGGGTGTAATCAGTCCATCTGCTGCTTCTGTCACAGCTTCAAATATCCAAATTTCTATTCGACCTTTAACCAAGGAAAATCAGACTGCTGGGAAAACTTCCAGCCAGAGAAAATTTCAATGTTCATGAGTGAAAATGAAGGAGTTAGACTTTTAATTATCACTATAACTTATTGTTTTTTACAATAATAATGTATGATAATAATGATCTAATGATGATAATAATGTACTAAATTACAAAACATGTTTAATACCCAGGATGATCCAAACCTCTTCTTTCTTTCACCCTGCTCAGCGTCTTCACATCTCCAGAACAGCTGTCCACACCAGCTCACGGAGTCCCCTCGGCCCTCAATACTGGCGGCTCGCTGCCTGACCTGTCCAGCCTTCACTTCCCCTCCCCGTTGCCCACACCACTGGACCTGGATGAACCCGGCTACCCAGGATCCTCCTCTCTGAGCGGGGGGAGCAGCACAGGGAATTTGGCGTCGACCCTCACCCAGCTGGGCATCAATACTGCTAATGCAGCAGGAGGCAACGGCAATTTCCACCACCACACATCAGGTACATATAATCTACATTTCCTGTGTTTATAATATGATTATGATGAAGGTGCAGTTTTACAGATATAAGTCCATCAGCTCAAAAGTGGATTGGCTGGTCGCTGCTTTTTCTAAGATAATTTTTAATAATTAGGATATTAGATTTTTATGGCTGGAATCAGGATTGTCAGTGTCATGTGTAAGTCTAAAATAAATAACAGCAGAAGATAACGGCGAGTAAACAGATGAAATAGCAGTTTGCTCTGTAGCTCTTTCTAATCTGAGCTCTCTCTCTTTCTGTCTGCTCCATTCATTCTCTGCGAGTCATGTGAGGATTGATGTTCTCACAGGATTTGTGGGGTTGCCTAGCACCTATAACCACACTCTACCTGTACTCTGTGTTTATTGTTCACTCAACGTGTCCTTCTGTCTGACTGCCAAGACTAAAACCAATTGTGTCAGTGGAAATAAATTGTCATAGTCTCTCCTGTTTCCATTTATCATAAGGTCTCTTTACATCCTAAGTTATAGTCCAAATGATCAATACAAGACTAGTTTTATGTCAAAATTCATATATTCCCACAATTTAAGCATCATTTTAAAGCACAGTTCAGATTTATTAGAACTTGTGTCTTTTGTAGTTTCACTTGTATCGTCCATCAATAAAAACTTTGCTCTGACAAAGTGACCGTCGGTTAATATCATATCGAACACAGATATGGGGCTCGAAAAAAAATACATCAGACTGGTTGAAACCAACATGCTATAGGAAATGAAGGTAAACACTGAACCGTTTACAGACCCACTTCCTGCTCCAGCTTTGATCAACTGTATTTACTGTAGATGTGAGATGATGAGATTACTATTGACATTTAATGTGTGCTCATTTTCGAATTGATCTTGAACTGAAGTGGTTCAGATTGTCTGGCTTTTCTCCTTTTGACTTTTTCTGAATGAAATGCTCACAGATCTCAGATGTGAACTTAATGAGTGATTTCATTAATTTAAATACAAATAACTGCATGTTAGACTAAATTGGTTAAAAAAAAATTTGAACCAAATTTGTAAATTGGTCAGCATGGGAGAGCTGGAGAGAGTGTATCACACTGTGGCTGCACAGACAATATTTTACTGTGTTAAATCAGGGAGAAATTGCTTACAAAGCATGTTAACTCACACCCTTTTGGCGCGATTTGGTTTTAAATGATGCTATCTGATTGTGTCTTCACTAGTATATCAGTGTCAGGTCAGATTTACACGTGGAGAAAGCATCCTGCAGCCAGAGGGTGACGCATCAGTCCCTCTAGCAACTGCTCTGCTGAAGTGTCCTCGGGAGAGACTCAAGCTGCCTGCTCAGTTGTTGTAGATGTGTCTGGATGAAAGCGAAGTTGACTAATGTGAATCTTAACAGAGGAAGTATGTGGGTGAGAGCGGACAAGATGAAACGAAGGGGGAAGTACAGGGGGGCAGCGCTCTAAATTTATCCTCACAGAGAGAAGAGGGTAGTTTTTTTCGTGGGTGGAAGTGCTTTCGGAAAATGTAGCCGTGTTTTATCATTTTCTGAGGTGACTGTACCGACCGCAGGCAGGAAGCTGCCTGCTCAACCTCAGGCTGCAGTCTGCTTCTCCAAACCTGTCACTGGAGCATCACTGTGTCTTCATGAGGCTGAAAAGTGTCACCTGGAACGACAACAGGGCAGCCAAGCTAAAGTTCTCGATAAAGCTGAGTGTGTAAGAGGTGTTTGGTGGTAATGCAGCATTATATATTATATATATTATAGAGTATTATAGACACTATACCAGGAAGTGTGAGTAGCAGGAATGCGGTTATCATGTCACAGTTTCCAGGTTGGTGGTGCTACAGAACAAAAACAAATACTTGCTAGTAATAGCTTCCACTCCAATATGATGAATACAAAATACTGATAATAGGGTTTGTCAGTGCAACACGTTGCTCCGGAGGACTGTGGGTAAATGTAGTGGTGAAAGTGACTCATGCTGAGAGGATAAAACTGTGTCCATGTGGTCATCTCATAAACTTTGCTCCAGCACCACCTGCAGGACATCTTTGGACCCAGACTGTCCAGATTGCCTTGCACTTTTTTCTGGTGATATTCATGCTCCTCAGAGGATGCGCCTCTTCTTTAGCACCAGTTAACCTCCTGCTGAATCATCATCTCTGTCCTCAGAAACTGTTGGAAGAACAGGTTGAACCACAGACTTATGGTCAGAATTATACAAGACCCAAACTGCTCTTTCTTTTTTGTTGTTGTTGTCTTTATTTCACCTCCCTGTCCATCACTGAATTTTATTTATAGATGTTGTTCACCAAGCTTCTTCTGCATATTTACTAAGCATACACAAATGAAAGTAATACATAAAAAAAATGTTATCATTATTATTGATTATTGATTATTGATCGACAAACAAATGTGAACAGATTTTTCGGTAGAAATGAAAGGGTAAATGTAAATGTGTACTGCTAAAATGCACAACGCTCTTTAGAAATTCTGTTGGGGATTTTTTAAATTACACATGTGCAGACACAAGACTGTAGGTGAGTATAGATTGTTGCAACTTGAATATAAAGGTCATATGGAAAGTAGTGCCTTTAGTCATGGTCTTAGACATGTCATCCTACCTGATTGTGGTTTATGGACATGTTCAGGTTCTCAGTATTACTGTAAAATTCTAAATTGTTCTTTAAATGATAAGCTCTATAAATTTCAACATGTTATTATCAACAAAGCCCACATAAAAAGACTAATGCAAACCAGGTTCTACATTCATTGACAGATAATGACAGTGAGTAGACACAAATCGTTGTTGGTTTTAGTCTTTTTATGGGATTCATAAAATCAACAGCCTTACCTTTTAATGACCAGAAATGTTGCTGCTTCATCGTGTTCCAGGTTTTATACTTAAACCAGGTCAGAAAATGAACAGAAGTGCGGCGTGTGCCTGAGCCTGACCTAATGAGGATATAAAAAGTAGTATGAAGGTAGGGAGGCAACGGGAGGGAGCTAGAGAGGAAGGAGGTGTTGTAAGGTAAGCGTGAGTGAAATTAGGAGGGTGTGTTTGAAGATGCTTTCACCGGCTTTCATTACCTGGGAGGGAGATCGGGTTAATTTTTATTTTTAGATTTTCCTTTTGGAAACATTTTTTGTTGATATATTTACAGCTAGTGTTGCAGCTTTTATTTACATTGATTACAGTGTAGTGTAGCAGCAGTTAAAGGTGACTAATGGATAGCAGTTAGTAAACCTGTTTTTGAAACTGTAGATTTATGTGACTCTGATCTCCCTCTGGAAAATAACTGAGAGTTTTGTTTTTATTTTGAAATGAGTCATAAATTCATTCTGTGACAGCAAGCTGCTTTCTGGTGATATTTCATCATTCGCCCTGCTGGAGGTCATTCAGCAGGAACATCAGGTCACTCATGTTGTGGTGCGTTGTATATTTTATTGTTTCTTCCTTCTCTAGTCTTATAAACTGGGACATGCAGCCATGAATGATTCGGGCTGACATCAAGTTAATTCATTTGACTACATTACATATGATATGCTACAGGCAAACGGAGGTGTGGAGTTTTAAAGACATGGTTGTTTACCAGGGTAAGATCTAACAAAAGATGCCATTGATGTGCATCATGGGAAATGCAGGATATTTCTGTTGTTTTGATTTGTTTTGATTGACTTTTCGCTGGTTCTCCCACATAATGGACTTATTTTACATGAATAGTGCTAATGAAGATAAGTCTGTGTTCATAGTTGTTTGTTTTTTTTCCTCCTTCCTCAGGTCTCCTGGCGTCTCTACAGAGCACGCTCAGTAACCCCTCCCTGCAGTCGTCACTAAGCAACCCCAACATCCAGTCGTCGCTCAGCAGCCACTCCTTCTCCAACTCTCTGAGCTCAGCTTCCCTGCACTCATCGCTCAGCAACCCTTCGCTGCAGTCGTCCCTCAGCTCGTCCCCCTCCCTGCCGTCCTCACTCAGCAGCCAATCGCTGCACTCCTCCCTCAGCAACTCCTCCCTTCAGTCGGCGTCCAGCAGTAACCCCAGCTACAGCAGCGGCGCGGGCGTGTCCAACTCCTGCTCCTCCTCCTACTCGCCATTGCTCAGTGGACAGGGTCAGCCGCCGCTCAGCACGTCCCCACGAAGACGAGCGCAGCTCTCCCCACTCATCCTGCCGATGGGAGGGGAGTCACGGAGGCACCACTCCAAACAGTTCTCTCCCACCATCTCCCCCACCCTGTCCTCCATCACACAGGTAGCATACAAACTTCCTGAGCTCATATTCCAATTTTACTTTGTCCACACACTCTGCACCAAGTGACTTAGTGTATATTGCACCTAATGTCCCGCCTCCCTCCACAGGGTGTCCCTCTGGACACCAGCAAGCTGCCTCTGGACCAGAGGCTGCCCCCGTACCCCCTCAGTCAGTCCCATCAGCACCAGCCAGGCTCCCACCAGCCTCTCACCGGTCAGCCCGGCCAGCAGTCCTCTCTGCTGGGCCAGCACCACCAGCAGCAGCTGCACCGTCTCCAGCAGCAGCGGCCCAACGCCCAGCAGCAACAGTCGCAGTCCATGCAGCAGCTCCACATGCAGAACCTACGCAACCAGCACATGCAGCAGCACTTTGGAACAGTAAGACTGTCCAGATTTAGCATCTTGCTATCATACAATATATGCACTCACCTATGGTGCTCAGCTTACACAGTGATTATGGTGTTTCTCTGCAGCAACAGAGGCAGATGGGACCGCAGGTGAACACAACAAACACGCAGCTGATCAAGAACGAGAATGTGTTGGATCAGTGCAGTTCGTCGTCCTCTCAGTGTCAGGTCAAACAAGAAGCAGAGCAGCAGAGAGTCGGCAGTCTCCCACAGCTCCAGCACATAAGCCAAAACCTGGCCACGGACCTCTACAGCGTGAGTAGATTACTAGAGCTGCTCGATGTACGACCATCCCAGCTCCACTGAGACACTGAATCAAAATGGACATGACCGATCAAAAAAATTCAGATGGTCACCAAAATAATTTTTCCTCTGGTGAAACCGCAGCAAATCTTTAGATCTTTAAGACACTGCATCATAAATCAAACATTTGTTTATGATGGAATTTGTCTTCATGCTGCAGGGGAGGTCAGATCTTCCAGGTTCATCCTCAGTAGAGACAAAAAAACATTGGGGTAATTTTGTTGTTAAAGTGTCTTTTAATGGCGTTACCAGATACGATACTGAGGACGCAGAGCTGCGCTAAAGAAACCCATTAATTTCATATATGTGCATCCTGCAAGAGCTAATCGGCACAAGGTCACACCTGCTGTTAAAAAAGTTTAAGTCTGGGTGCAGCGTTCTGTGATGTCAGCTCAGCACGTCCAATTACAGAGAACCTGACAGCTCCGTGCAGACGGGTTTGCAGAAAAGCAGAAAGTTGGTCCTTATTTTTGTGATCTCCTCAGTGATTATCTCCTCAGTAATCTGTCACATTGGTCCTCACTCCGCCTGAAGTTCACCTGAAAACCGTCGGGGTACAGCCAGTCACCCAGTTCTTGGGGTTGTTTTAGGATTTTCTGGACCCACACCCTCCTTTTTGCCGCATTTTGTCTCCTTCTCCTCATCAGCAGAATTAAAGTCATGCCTTTTAACTGATTTACAGACAAATACATGATACAGCTCGTTGAGAGAAAACCAACCAGTGCTACTACCTGCTAATCAGCCTGCAGTTTTTTTGGTGGTCTAGTAACTGGCACCCACAATTTGTGCTTTTGCAATTTTCTCACCCGCCACTGCACCCTGTGCAGCAAGCTCAGCACAAACCACGTCATATCTGAAGTGATTGTAGGGAAAAGACTTCAGCCTGAAGGCGCTAATGAATCACCCCACAGCACGATGCTGTCATGCAGCTGTGTGTTCCACAGTTTTGCTACTAATTGTGTAGACAGAGGATAAAGGTGTAATAAAAATCTAGAGCAGTCTTCATAATCTAAACTGTGCGGTGTTTAGGTAACACGCCGTAAGTCTTAATGAATTACATTTACTGTCTGACACTAGTGCAGCCTTCTGTCTGCACACACGGTTACAGTCTACTGCAAAACTATGATTAGTGAATAGTGGAAGTATCTTTTGAGCAACTCCCAAACATCTATTATCATCACATATAAAGGAGCTTCAGTGCATTTTCCAGTCTGTTGCTCAGACAGGCCTTATGGCACATTGAACTCCACGCATCCAAACTTTGCAGTCGCCCATTTAACCAGTTAACCTCAAGTGTGTCTTCTGCGTTTGGGCGAGCAGGGAACTTCAGGGAACACAGTGATTTAGTGCTGCGCGATTGATCTAATCGCAGTTGTAATCGCAATGTCAGCCTGTGCGATTGCGTAACTGCAAAAGGCTGCGCTTTAATTAAATAAATATGTATGTGCGTGAAAGTGACAACCTGCTTTGTGTGTGCACGAGTGTGTGTGTGTGTAGTTTGCTCGTTACCTGCATCGCTAATGAAGACATGATCAGTCAGTCACTGTGTGCAGTATTGACAGTTAGCTTTCATGTCGCTAAAAAGTGACCCTCAACATAGGACTTTATGTCCAGGTATTAACTACTGTGTGTGTGTGTGTGTGTGTGTGTGTGTGTGTGTGGGAGGGGGACAGTAGACAGATTGAAACGTGAAAATGACCTGAAGGTAATAATAATTTTTTTAATAAAAAAACATGTGTATTTTGCTTTTACCAAGTTGGTCTCATTATGTTGCATATTACAGTCACAAAGGCAATATTGTCCAAAATGATCTCAATATTACTTTTTCCCCCCCAAATTGTGCAGCACTAGTCCTATTTTTGCGCGGCCTTTCTTTAAAGTGACGCCCCCTGCACTAAGTTACTGTGTGTGAAACATAAACTCTTCTTCTGATAGAACTTTACCTCCAGTGTTTGCTCCCAGACTTAGTTTTTTGCTTTTGTTCCTCACATGCAAGTCACTTTGGGTAAAAGCATCCAAATACCAAAAGCTTTCATCTGTTCTAATCTCTTACAAATTTGCTGTATCATTTAATGATGCCTTTACGTGCTCGTTAGGACCTTTTAAGGGGAAAAGTCTTATTGGGTTTAGCTGATTGAGTTATTTTTATTAGATCAGTCATTCCCAGTGTTGATGTTCTGTGGGTCAGACAGTCATTTCTTATTTATTTCAAATTTTCTGCATTTATTAGTACCCACACAACAGTGTGTTTGAGATTCAACAAACTTTATTAATTCCAGAAGAAAATGTTGTTTTCCTGTTGCGGCTGCTCTCTGATCAGATGAAATGGGAAAGAACCAGGAAGAAACCCACACAAAACACAACAAAGATAACACATACAAAGACTCTGAGACCACGACCAAGACAGAGCTGACACAAATAATAATTATGATGAAGTGAAATAATGTCTAGATGTGTCAGTCCCCCACCAGTGGGTGCCACTTAGTTATGAGCACATGTGTAATTTATTTTAATCTTTTCTTGGAGTCTGTGTTTCCCTGCTGCTACCGTTCAGCAGGAGCATTTCCACTCCTCAGGCCTTATCTCTCACAATCACAGGTGTCATGTAGAGCGTGTCTGATGAAATGACAGAGAGATATGGTATCCGATGCTATTTCTGGAAGTCTGCCGGGAAGAAGTCATTGTGTACCTAGAGACTTTGTCATTCAATCAGCCATTCAGTAAAAAGACGGACACAAAGAGGCATCCTGACGTCTAATGTTTCATAATTACACCTGGAATTAGTCCCGTTGGTTGAAAAACTGCCTACGCACTGACAAAGCAGCAAAGAGGTTCAGTGTACACCACGTGCTAGAAGTGACATGGTGGAAAAAATGTGAATACAAATGAAAGTTTCTATCAAAAGACCATTGTCGAAACAACTTACACACTCTGCTATTGTAGAGACACAATCGGGAGAGGACTAACGAGGACAACAAGGCTTTTCACATAAACTCAACACCCACACATTGTCATGGGCAAAAACAAGCAGACCTGTTCAAACATGTACGTACACTGTGAAATGCTGAAATGATCTGTTACTAGACGTTTCACTGCATCTCAGTCTGTGCTTTGTTAATCTGTGGCATAAGACAAACCAAACTAACTTTTATTTCTTTCTTTTTCTGCATTAGAAAGTTTGCAGTTTACAGCACAAATGCAAAATTATTTGATAATATTTTATTCTCGTAAAAAGTTAAATTCCTCTGGTTTGTAGGTCCAACATTTGATTTTTTTTTTTTTTTTAATGCTGGAACATTGATGATTTTTCGCAGTAAATAGTCAGAAATCAGGTTTTGAAGTGATTCTCTCCTTGAATCTGTTGGATTTGGATTGATTTGAAGTTGGATTGGCTTTCTGCACTAAATTCAGTGATTTTTATTGGGGTGTTCCAAAACCTTTGGTAATATAGTGTACTCTGTGGAGTGGAGTACTGCTACATTTGGCTTTAAAGTACATTTTACACCATGTTTTTAGTACTCTAACGGGACTTTAAAATTCTGAAGTTGTACTTCTACTCATAATTGAGTTTTGTTTTTTTGTACTTTTTTGTGTACTTGTGTGTACTTCTGCCAGCTTTTCTACTGGCTCTCCTACTTTGCTACATCTGTACTTCTGCATTTAATAATTGGTTCAGTTTGGTGTCTTACAGAAATGCTGCGTCACTTGGGATTCCTTTTGCTCTGTTTATTAGAGGAAATGCCTTATTGGATTTAGCTGACTAAATTAGTTTAGTCATACTCAGCCCTGTTCTATTCAAGAAGCTCTACTGAAACTATGCATGCATTCTCGTAACTACAGACACAGTATATCCAATTATTAATGTCACCCATTAGGGAAATTCCAAAAAAAACTATTTCCAACTACTATAGACAACAAAGAAATCCACAAAAAACCATCTGTGTTCATTGTGTGAAAAGCGAACGCAGTGCACAGCAAAATGTTGAGCAAGTTGTTGCACAAAAGCAAACCAGTCCTTATTTAAATTGGAGGTAGCCGTGATGCTAAATATGACATTGTCATCACACCTCAACACTACAAGACAAAGACTCTGCTCCTGCTTCAGACTGGAGAAAACAGACAGTCATGACATTGATTGAGCAATTACATCAAACATGTGAATTACAGCAGTTGGGTGGCAGCCAGCAGCAGCAGGTCCACTCTTTGTGTGTTGCTCTTGTGAGTTTTGCGAGGTTTTTGTTGGCTGTCTTCCACCAACTGCTGTGGCGTGATGTACTGGATTTTTCTGATCCCTGTGTTTGTTTCTGTAAGAACTTTCAGTGACAGTGTCCACATGCTCTTAAGTAACCAGGTAGCTCATGTGATCGGGGAACAGTTTACGTGCACTTAAGAACCCTGAGCTGCCGTCACACATGCACTCCGGACTTTCTCCAGGTAATCAGGTCCGGACTACACAGAGGTGCAATTTCACACATGCAGCACCAGATCTACTAACAGGGAACGTCCACTCTCTCTGTGAACACCTGGAGAAATACCTGCTGTGTTTACACTCAGGACCACACTGACATTACACAGACTTTGTACTAGGGGGCTGCAGGAGTCCAGTGCATGTGTGAAAGCAGTTCTGGTTATGAGAAACCCACACATACAAGCAGCGTTTTCCTCTATTTTTTCTGGTGATAGAAGTGTGACACACAGACGGACACAAACCTCCTTTTCACGGCGAAACTGTCTAAATTAAAGATAATGACAGAGAAAAGTTATTTTATTTAGACGAAATCTCAGGGAAATCTACCAGTGGTAATCAGGTTTTGCTAATGCCCTACGATAATTACAGAAACCAGCTTCTCTGTTTACATGTTAAAAAACCAGTTTACTGGAGGAAAGCGACTGTAACCCAATTACAGTCTGGGGCGGCTTCAGCCCAGGAGGTAGAGCAGTCATCTACCAATCGTAAGTCGGTGATAAAGTTCCCGGCTCCTCCTGTAATGTATCAGTGTCACTGAACCCTGAGTTGCCTCAGGTGGATTAGACAACTTGCATTTCAGCTCTGCCAGATGAATGAGAAGCAGTGTAAAGGTGCTTTGAGTGCCAGTAAGGTAGAAAAGCTCTAAGTAAGTGCAGACTGTTTGTTTACACACGACAACAACTAGACTGTGTTTCAAAAAGCCGATGATTTCACACCGGTAAAAGTCATTGGCATTGATCGTCGACCAGACTAGGACATGTCTGACTGAACTCAGTCCAGACTCACCTGGATCTGGTTGACAAGCAAACAATGTCCCTCCACTTGTAGTAGTTTGTGGAGGAACTCTGCCCCAGACCCTTTGATTCTGTTGTGATCGGACTTTAGTCTCCTCCAAGAAAACTCTGATCATTTATTGGTTATTTGGATACTTGCAGAAAGATTTGCCTGATAACTGAGCTAAAGGTACACGTTGATGTGGTGCTGCCTCTCACAGAGTAGCACATTTTATCCTCTATGTTTTTCTGTGATGTTTTTGTGCAGCATTTTCTGAATTTTCTCCTTAGTTGACCTAAGATCAGAAACTTATGTACACAGTGTGTCAAATCCTTTAAACAGAATAGTTATAAATTAAACAAATGTAGTTAGGAAAAGGTAGAAAAACATGAAACTGAAATACCAGTGAGAGGAAGTTCAGGTTTCAGTCACTGTTATAATGCCCCTAAGACTTGTGTTGTTTTTTTTCCCAGGATGCCTTGTTCAACTCGCTTCTTGACTCTGTCTCTGACCCGTACCTGAGTCTGCAGCTCACAGGGAAATCCAGCCAGCAGGTAAGAGCTTCTTACATGTACATGATGTTATCTGAAACTGTACATAGCATTTTCTGAACGAAGAGTGATGTCACCCTCTGGTGTCTGAACTCAGCATTTTTAACCCTGAATGTCGTGTTTGTCATTTTTGGCATCATATGAGACTGAGAGCAGAAACAAGCCAGAAACATTCACATCGCTTTCGCTTTGATGCTTTGGGGTGGGAATGTAGAAGCACCTGTTTTGTAAAGGTACTGAAACTGGCCTAATGTCAATAAGGTGCTTTCCAAAGATATTTGATCATCCAGCAAGCAGCTCTGATGCAGTATACACCTTAAAGGCACATGAGTTTCAGCGTAATAGTTCCAAATGTAAAAATGGTTTTGGAAACAGCCGGTTAGCATGTTGTAAAACCTCAGAATATTGATGCGAGTACTTGGAATACTGACGACTTGAAATGCCTACTACTAGTATCTGTGATTAGTTGGCGTTAAGTAAATTTAACTTGTACTATAGGTCACCATGAAAACCCTGAGAACCTTAACTCCAGCTCAGTGTTTACCTCCACTGGAGAAAATAAGGCAACTCTGCATCTATCTCCATTATTTTCCCATATTTTAGTCTTGTAAATGTATTATTTATTGTTCCTTTACATTCCGTCTTATTCCCTGTGTTGAAGGGAATCATTTATTTCCATGTAAACTCAGTTAACACCCAAGCATGCTGGCTGCTACTCACTATAGGTTGGGGCTTTTTTCAAACTGCAGTTTTGCAAAAAATTGCTCTTTGTGAAGTCACAGTTTTGATTTGTAAACAATATAAAGCCAGTTTATACGTATGTGATGGAGACTCTGGACAGTAGCAACAAAAAGGTACCACACTATTGTGTTCACATAAAAAGTATCAAGGGCGTTAAAATAAATGTTACTGAACTTGTTTACTTAACTGGCACATGCACAGCTGGTTCACTGCTGCTGCAGAACTGTAGTTGACACACGGATGCAGAAAGTATAAATTGACCGTAATTGTTCAGCTGTAGATGTTTTGGATGCTAGTTACAGTTAGATAGCTGTGTCTGTGGCCTTTCTTTCTGGTCCAAACAACAACTGTGGCAGAAGTGGAAGAATTTTTCTAAAATCAATTTAATTTCAGTTGATTTAACAAAAGTCACCTTAAGGGACCTTACAATCCAAGGATTAAGACCTTACAATAAAACTATGTGGAATTATAAACCCAACACATCCCACTCAAGCAGCACCAGGAGACAGTGGAGGCCTTGATAGTTAAAGGCTCTGCCTCCTATTGTACTTATAGAAACTCTAGGTTACTCAGGTTATTGGTTATTGGAGGAAAGTGTAGTATGTATGTTGTTTGGGTCTTTTGTATGTACAGAACCTTCTGTGGGCTCTTTTCTTTTCTGACTGTTCTGTCTCTGTTTGTTCAAAATGACAGTTTGAACCACACTTCATTCACTCATTCTTCGCTCACAGACCAGTTTGCCTGCTGTGCACCAGGCCGCTCCAAACCGCTACCCTGATTATCGCCTTGCGATCGACTTGTATTGTACCCATATGCCAAACAAAAAAAAAAAAACTTAAAAAAAATTAAGGTCATTGACTTGCAACAAACGCTTTTCGACTGAAAAGTGGGTTCTGAGTCTTGCCATGCTTCAGGCTATGGTGTGAGCAGTACCGGGGGAAAAACTGGAGCAGGACATAGCACGACATGCCCTCCCATAAAGGAAATAAAAAATACTCCATGTTCTGTGCAAAATGTGTCCCCACTCTGCCCACATGCTCTGGTTGGTGTCCTGTTGCTTGTCACTCCCTCCATCTCTCTGTGTGTAAATATGTCCCAGAGTCAAAACTGGACTGGATGTTCTGATGTCAGACAACTCAGGGAGGAAGGCAGAGTTCCAAGGGCTTCTTGAAGAATTTATTGTGGCTCAGTCAAAGTTTACTTTAGTCTTTACTTGATTCTAGTCTGTCCTGAGTTATTTGGAAAGTCATTTCCGTAATACCAAAGAATTCTATGAGACAATACTAGAGCTGTTGTCTCACTACTTCAGTCTGTCTCGTGAATTTGTTCCCCTAAATCCCACATAATCCCAAAGTCATGGAGGAGTTTCGGCACAAACTCCTGGTGTTTACACAGTATTCTCAGTTCTTATCTTGTGCAATAAACTTAGCTCCAAATATTTACTGAATCTAACACAATGTCGTCACTGTCACTAACATTGCTTTGGTCTACAGACCTTTTTGGGTAAAGCCAATATGACTTTCATGACCCTACACGCCCATTAAACCTTTGTAGAACATTACGTTTAAATACTAGAATCAGCAAATGCTGATTCTCTTCCATTTGTAGACTTATTACATCCGTTTTCTTCCTATTTCAGTTCCCAGCAGAGAACCAGGGCGACAGCGGTCTGAGCTGTGGCAGCACTGACAAGAACCAGTTCCCCTCCAACATGCAGGGGCCGCTGGACCTGCAGGACCCCGGGGACCACCAACTGCTTAACAACCAGAACCAGAACTACAGCGGCGGGGATGGACGACACAACGTGCCCAACATCATCCTCACAGGTCAGTGTGAACTAGTGTATTAGTACAATTATTGGATTATAATTATTCATTATTACATTCATCATATTAGTGCTGCCGCTGGTTAAGGTAGAGATCACGTTTATTACTTTACATAATTCTTGCAGTATCCCAACCTGCAATAATGCAGCATCAATTATTTCATGATGCTATATAATGACGCTAATATAATGGGAAACACTGATTCCCCTCTAAAACGCTGAAAAGTATTTTGATACTTGTACCAATATTTTAATGACAATAATTATACTAAAATAGTATTTTTTTGGACACCTGATTTTAATCTTGCTTTAATTTTTTAAACCGTTCTCAGTTGGTCTCCAGGTATGCTTTGTGGTAGAAAACTGTTAAATTAAATTTCTTTTGGTGTCCAAACACAAAACTGCACATGGGCTGTGCAGAGCATCAGATATTTTCCCTGCAGCCTCTCCTAGAAGCCCTGTGAGTCCTCTACATATTAACAGGTCAACGGTTTTTTTCACAGTTAACAAAACAACTCCACGTAGCATTAGCAGCCTCTCGTCTGCAGTTGTGTTGCACTGTGTGTGAGACGTTCAGAGACAGTAAAGAGTGTAGGTGAAATTTAAAATATAGATAAAATTACAGTGTTGTACAGAATTAACGGGTTACTTGAATCTGTGTTTATTGTTGTGAAAGTTTAACCATGTCAGCCAACAATTCTTCTCCTGCAGGAGACTCTCCATCGGGTCTGTCCAAAGAGATCGCCAATGCCCTGTCCCATGTCCCCGGCTTTGAGATAGACCCTTTCTCTCTAGATGACCCACTCAGGATGGACCCCCTGGCTCTGGACATGCTGGACGGCGACCTGATGCTCGCAGACCCGGCTGTGGAGGACTCTTTCCGATCCGATCGACTGAAGTGACCCTGCATCTTTTTGCCCCAGTAGATGGGTGGGAACCCAGCAAAGACACTGCCACCCAGACGGAGGTGGAGAGGATGCCGCCCGCTCACCATTACCCCGACAAGACGGTCTGCAGACTAGGTTTGGACGTAACTCGGACATTTCTTCATCGCTCAGTGGTGAAGCGGAGGAGAGGAGTACCTGAGATCTCTGCCAGGGGTCAGAACAAACTGAAGGAGGGAGAGCGTTTCCGTCAAAGGCACTTAAACTGAAAATGCTCTTGCAATGCATGAAGTCGAGACGAACCAAGATGCTTCTCTTTTTAGGCATTAGCTTGTACGAGTCTTATCTGCATGTTAATGAAAAAAGCACTCGCCTAAACGCTCGCGTGACGTCGGCTTAATGTGAGAAATCATCTGTAAAAACCAGCAACACGTTATGCATCCTGCCAGACCTTCCCTCGAGCTTTCTGACTGTTTCCTGCACTCCGGTTCAGCCACGTTTGCTTCCTAGGAAAGACAACATGTGATTGGTTTGGATTATTTTACCCCAACAGGAAACAACAACCAGTCAGAAGCCAAAAGCCTTGACCTTCTCTGCTTTATTAGTCACTTTGACAGGAACTTAGCCATGATTATAGCTTTATGTATGTGGGGGGAAAAGAGTTTTCCTGCTCTGATAGTCACAGATGTCAATTCAACAGCTTAAGAGAGGCTGAGAGATTCTCCTCAGGCCAAACTAATCTGGTGGCATTCGGTGAAGCCAGTTAATTAAGGAAAAGCAGGTTAAAGGTTTGTGATGAGCCCCCCTCAGTGTGTACAGTGCTTATACCCTCCCCCCAACATGCTGCGTCTGTTCAGGTCAATCAATGACACAAGTGTCCAGTTAAAGCAGATTTAAAGCCATAAATCATCCTGTGATCACATAGGACACTGTTTGGAATGCATTCAAGCCTTAAATAAGTCGACTAAATCTGCCCAACGCTAAAAAAACGTTTAGCCACACGTGGAATTATATATATTCTTTTTTCAGTAATGTTTAAGGTTAATAGATCTACAGAGAGTAACAGAGTCGAGTTTAGCAAGTTACAGGTTTTAAAGTGTGTTCGGTTTTAACGTTTGGACCAGATGAACTAGGAGAGGCTGTTTGAGGTGGTTTGTTTCTTTATCTCCTGTTCTCCACCAGCAGGCGGAGAGACTTTATTCATTCAGGGTTATAAAGTTTGAGTTTTCGGGTACAAACCACATGGACTTTACGGGTGCATTTTAAAGCACTTTAGTCATGATGAACAAGATGTGAAGGAAGAAACATTTTTTCAGCTTCACAAAATTATGTTTTTTCTTAATCTTTTGTTCTTTTGCTAAAAAAAATCCCCAAGAACAGCAAACTGGAGATATCCCTGTTCTGCTCACAATTTAAAGATGCAGTGAAATTTTAGTTTTAGTCAGTTATACGTAAACTGAAGAACTAAAAAATCCAGAAATAATTTTTGCACAAAGTAATGTTTTTTTATTATTATTTAGCATTTTAGCATTTTTTTATCTTTTGTAATGAAATACAAAAGACTGTCTTGCCTCCTTTGCTTTGGTCACTCATAAATCGTGTTTTGAGTAAATCGGCGTCCTATCTGATCACAGATAATCAGTTCGTCATCAGTTTCTGCATCACTGCCACGTGGACGAGTGTCATTGTTGAAACTTCACTTTAATGTGCCACAATCTGAAGCTGAAATGAGGCACGTGGAAGGTAATAAAACGCCTGCAAGATGTCCGTTTAGGTTTGTAGTTAAGGATTCAGATTGATATCTTCCTCCCAAAATGTTTCATGAAGATGCTTAGATGATTTCATGTCTGTTTCAGCTTTCAGACTGTGGCCGGTGTTTCTGATCAGAGGCTGTGGATCCGCTGTCTTTCAGCCTTGTGTGCCTGCTTCTGTTAGTTTTCTCATCCACATTCCCTCTAACAGAGAAACGTCAGTGTCTTGCTGACCTTGCACTTGCCTGTTACGTATATTTGGATTTTTAACAGAGAATTTATTTCTTTTTAATGATGAAACTGAATGTGTTGAGACTGAGGGGGTTGGCTGACTCGGCAGCAGAAGGAAAGAAGGGCTCCTTCACTCTGAAAAAGTAATGTAGTTAAAAATGTAATTCAGGCTTTTGTCAGCGTTGTTTGGGAACCCTGACATCTGCACCTTCATCTGTTTGTATGACAGCTTTTGTACAGACATTGCCCCCTCAGGCTTGAGCTTTATTGCCCCTTTAGGTCAGGTTTTTAAAGTGCAATTCCACCAATTATCTATTTTTGACTGCCGGAACTTATAAACCGTAAGCTAGAACCTCCCATGACCTGAACTTGGAGGGCACTTATGGCTTCTCCTCTGTATTTTTCCCTCTCCTTAAGTCAGTGACTGTTTACACACAGAGCGTGTGTGATACGTTTGTCATGCTAAAAGTTCCTAGAACTTGATTTTGTCTCTACCTCCCAAGAGGTACTGAAATTTACATTTACAAAAACAAATTTAGCTCCCAGAACTTGTCTCTGAAACAGTTGGAGGACGGTGAAAACAAAAGCAAAACCAGAGTCAATGGGAAAGTTCCTGCAGTGCAAAAGGCCAAACTGAACTACGAACTACTAAAACTACGAAGCCCTCAAAGTCCTGAAAAATTTAAAACTTGTGTGCACAGTTATTATCTGTTGAAGTGTAGTGTGTAACTTATCGGTCTTTCTGCAGAAGTAAAATACATTGGTCTCAACTATAGTTAAACAAAAGACTAGAGAAAGACTAGCTTGTTCACCAACGTGCAGGAATATTTGATTTGGACCTTACTTGTAAGAACGATAGGAACTGTTAGGATTTCTAATCTCTTTCATATCTATAAAACTCATGCTCTCTTCTAATGTCAATCCAACTGTGTACTTTTAACCTGTTTTAATAGGACTAGACTGAGTCCAGCATTGTTTTCTTCCCTGAATATAACTTTCTCCTTCCTCCCTTTCTACCTCCTTTAAAGCAAAGGAGGAAACTTATTATATTATATATATACATTATATTATAGACGTGCCGCGGCATGTTTTGTGGAAATTGGACCACAGATTAGAGCGGTGGCTATCTGCTGCGGCTGTCGCTACACTGGCGTTCCGTGCCGCTTCCAGATGCAGTGGAAAATAGTGGTTGGACCTTTTGTCACATGGACCTGACTACAGCTCTGCCTGCAACTTTCTAGGGTTTATGGAAAATGTCCATTAAATGTCTTTAATAACAACAATATGGAACAAACAATGTCAGGTCTAAATTACGATTCTTATTTAAATGTATGGAGTGAACCACATCACAAACTGAACTCTTATTGTCTGTAAACTTAATGTGTTTTAAAAAAGAAACAACTGTTGCACACAAACTTTCTCTTCACATGATCTGATTATTTTTGTTGCACAGGACAATAATAGCTTTGAGTGTTTTTCAGGACTTGGGGGCTCCGTATAAATCAAACCCACTTCCTGTGCCTGATGTAGTAAAACAGAAAATGTACTTGTTGTGTATTGAAAAAAGAACAACGTGGTTCAAAAACTAGGAACATAAATGCAGTCTTTGGTGGCATTGTACCTCTAGCTCCAGTCACTGTGATTGACAGCTCTCAGCCCCGCCCTCTCCTACCTGCACTTGCTGCACCTGTGTTTCAGCCCT
>OMLM01003382.1:50148-67092 GCA_900302695.1 Helostoma temminkii
GAATCTGTTTGTAAATAATTTCTCAGATAAAATCTTAAAATAAATATTTAAAAGAAAGAAGGAAAAAAACAGCTTGTAGAGGTTTGATGCAGTCGAACAACAGCTTGTGAAATCAGACGCTTGTTGTGTGTGAGCATTTACATACGTGTTGTCCCCCCCACGCCACCCACCCTCCACACGTCCCACCTAAAAACACAGATTAAGTTCTGTTCAGCTTCTGTGGTTGTGTCAGGTTTAACCCTTTATTTATTGAACGCTGCAGCAATGGCTCCACGTAAAAACCCCATATTATAAAATTATTGCTAAGGCTATTATTAGCCTTAATGTTTGAGTCTGAAAAAGGAAACTGGAAAAACTAGTTAAAGGCAAAAAGCAAGTTACTAAAGATGAAGACAGAAGAAAATGTCGAGGGACAAATTTATTACGAACGTGGATTTAGTTTTCTTTAAATGTTACATTGAACGTGGTCAGTGCCATAGCTTTAATGTGCTGATCTGAGGAATCCTGAAAACCAGTTTTAGGCTTGAAAAGTTTGGAAATCAGACTCGATACTGAGAGACTGAGGTTTGTGAAGATCTGGAACCTAGTAAAGAAAACAGGTGAACAGAAAGTTTATAGAAGGATTTGTAGCTTAAATTCAGACAGGTGTGGTCAGGTGTTTAGCAGGTGAAATCAGTCACGTGTTTGGAAGCTGTCCGAGTTTAGCAGTGTCAGGAGGAAGACAATAAGATTCACTCAGCAGGCTCAGAAATGTCTCGGATGGATTTTTAGAAAATCCATCTCATAAAAATGAAATGTGATAAAGATCAAACATGTTTCTATGTTTTTCACTTCGTCCACAGTTACAGAAAATCAAGAGGAATTCAGGTTTTCTTGTCGGTTAATGTTTAACAACATTAACTAATGTTAATGTTTAACAACATTAACTGTTGATTTAAGATAATGCAAAAAATTAAATTCCAAAAATAGAATTGAAGTAATCTGAGAATGAAGCAGTGATGGTATTTTCTTTCCACAATCCTGAGGAAACATTGTCAAAATAATCTGGGAACAAAGTCATATTATACTCTATTATCTCTCAATAATCAGTTATTTTTTGAAATATTCTGACTCTAGTCTCAGTCAGACTTTAAGATAATTTTCAGTTCTCAGTTTTTTCAAATTTTTGTCTAACAATATTCTGATGTAGTTCTGATGATTCTGTTTATTCTGAGATTATTCAAATTTTGCGAACATTCTGATTTAAGTCTCACAATATTCAAAGTTTTTTTTTAAATATTATGACTATTTTCACAATATTCTGACTTTAATTTTAGCATTTCAGTTTATTCTCATATTATCCTTGGAAATGATTGTAATATTCTGATTTAATTCCTGCAGTATTCCAAATTTATTGTGGAAGTATGACACTATCAGTATATTCCAGCTTAATTCTCATAATATTCTGAATTTTTTTTTTTTTTTACAGTATATTGACTTTATTCTTACAACAAGTTAATTTTTGGAATATTGCAACTTTGTTCCCACAATAATCTGACTTTTTTTTGAGAATGTCAAATTTGTTCCCAGATTATCCTGAGATTATGCTGATAATTTTTTTAGATTAATTTTAGTATATTCCGACTTTATTCTAAGAACGTTCAGAGTTTGCACTCAGAGCGTTTAAATATTCAGATTTTATTCTCTTAAGAACATATTTCTGTAGTGTGGCACTTAATCCCAGTCGCAGTTAGAGCATCTTGAAAACTTCAAACTGCAGTCGAGGTGGGGGTGTTGGTGGTGGTAGGGGCAGTGTGATATTTGTGGTGAGTTTCTGGATTATCAGGTGTTTTATTAGGGGAAATCAGTCGTCTCGGCGCTGGCAGCCGACTGGACCTGAGTCAGAGATTAGAGATTAGATTTGTTGTGTTGATCGTCTGTGTTTGTATTGAAGCCGGAAGTGATAGAAAGTGGGAGGGGGTGGTGTGGGGAGGCTTTTACATGCAGCCATGTTGGATGAAAATGTTACTGCGCAGCTTTGCAGCCAGACTTTTCCTCTGCAGCGGTTTCTGCTGATTATTGTGCAGGTCTGACCGATGAATCAGCAAAGCCGAGACAGTGCAGATATTTTAGTTCTCTAAAAAACACTTTCGGTGAAAAATCACCTAAAACACGTTTCGAACCAGTGTCGTTTTTTTTTTTTTTTTTTTTTTTGGGGAACTGATTTTGTCCATACTGTAAAACTTCCTGCTCAGCACATTGTTGAATGTTTCTGTTCTGAGCTGCTTTTCAGAAGTTTTTAGGAATTTTTGTTTCAAATACTGCAAAAATAATAAGAATAATTATTACAGCCGTTGCTTTTGAAGTGTTTTTTAGACATAAAAAAGTAGTGCTAGCGCCAGTCAGGTTATTTTAGACCATTAGAGACTGATTCCAGCATTTTGATTCCTTCCTCACTCAAAAATTTATACATTTTTTAATTAACTGCAAGTAGAAGCTGCAAACAAGTGAAGAAGAAACAAAATCAGATTAAATGGTTTGTTATTGGTAAAGTTTGCATAGCTGACGTAGAAGTAGCTGAACCTTCTACAGGTCTGCACAGTTTCCATCCATCGTGTGAATCAAGAAAATGGAAAAGCCTGAAAATTTAGATGTAGTTTTTTCTGCAGGAGAAAAAAAACAACACACATCTTCAGTTCCTTTTAAAACGAACAGATATTCGTTTATTTTTATGCTCTGTTTTTAGTTGCACAGGTCAAATACCCAGTGTTGAGTCAACATCAAATGTTAACTTTGTTTTAAAAAAAAAAAAAAATCTTGAAATTCACCTGTCATTGTTTTCCTGTGTGTGTGAGAGAACGTGTGTGTGTCTTTCTATGGTTGCATGGACAGATTTCATAACCACCATTGTGGGGACTTGTCTGTTCACACTTGGTTTTAGGTAAAGGTCTTGATATGCAGTACAAAATAAAGTGTCCTCACAGTCATAGAAAGACCAGCGCGTGTGTGTGTGTGTGTGTGTGTAGCCTCTTGCTGCTGTTATGCAATAAACCAGTTGCGAGTTAACGTGCAGTCCCAGATATGCCAATAGGAGGAGCTGTTGACCAGCAAGAGTGTGTGTGAGTGTGTGTGCAGATTAGGGATCAGTTAAAGGCCATATTTCGTATTTTTTCACATTTTTTTATTGCTGTATATTAATTTCTCTCATGATATTAATGTTATTGTTAGTGGTTTTTATTGTTTTTAGTCTCTGGAGATTAAACCGAGCGCTCTGTGTCTCTTGGCTTTGTTTTTGAATAATAAATGAATTTGTCAGATTTTTATTTGAAGCGTGTAATAACCAGGGAACGTCGAGTGTGTTGTACATATTAATATGTTTTCAACCCAGAGGTGCTTCTGAGGGAGACATTTTTAAAGAGACTGTACCTTCACGTTATTTTCCAGAAAATAAACAAATGAAGCCTGGAACAGCTGCAGCTTGTGTCATTCATGCATCAGCGTTTCTGTACTTGTACTGCAGTACACTGTTCAAATATGTACATGTAGTATTAGGTACAATTCTGAGGCTGTTGTACTTGAGTTTTACACTTCTTTAAAGGAAATTATTGTGCATTAACTGCACTGCATTGCATGTACGTGATAGTGAGTACAAACAGAAGTATCTGTACTTTACTCGAGAAGTTAAATTTATTCTGCTACTTCTACTGCACCAGGTTTCAGGGGAAAGTACTACACTTTACTCTCCTTATGATTTACTTTTCAGATTACATTTGATGTTATTTTAGTTCAAGAAAAAGCAGGAGTACCTGAGAATACCACTGATAGTTTGTTCAAGTAAAAGTAGCAATACCACAGTGTAGACACACTGATACTAGTAAGAGTACAAACATATCAAAGTATACTCTAAGTACCAGAAGCAAAAGTGACACACATTTCACAGTGATGTTACTTTAATGTTGCAGCTTTTTTATTTATTTTCCTAAAATCATCTCAAAATACCAGATTAAATTATACATTATTTGTAGATTATAATTCGTATAATTAATCTGTAACAGTAAATGTAGTAAAAAGTATTATCTTCCTGGTGTAGTGCAGTAGTTCATGTTTTTATAACCAGGAAATCAGATCTGAGAACAAATTACAGAAATACAAAATATCAAGTGAACATAAAAATGCACTAAATAAACAATATAAATACACATTAAGAAAATAACAGCTGTTAAATCCAATCAGTGACCAGTTTGTCTGCTCCACTACGAAACCCTGGACTGGTCCAGTCCGACCGAACTGTCCAGTCAAACTCGGCAGGTGATGACTGCAGCGACACGTGAAATGGACACAACGAGACAAAAACTGATTCAATTCAGACACAAAATGACTGAAAAGATGAAAAACTGGAAACACGAGCGCAGACTCTGTTCTTCCCACTGAATCCTGTCAGAAATGAAGTAGCAGCCAAGTAAAAGTACATCAGAAGTGCCTGAGTACATGTACACATTCAGCACTCGATGTACTGTAAGATACACACAACACAATCTACCACTGCATGCAGTAATGCTAAGTATTAGTACTGTATCTGTAGTACATCTGTGATGATCAGCACGTGATTAAAACTATTATTTTACTTATTGTTGTAATTAATTATTGTGATGATGATGATGATGACACACACACACACACACACACACACAGCAGTGTGTATTTAAAGACCCAGCAGCACTAATTCCTCCTTCACCAGCTTCAGTTTGCGTCTGACAGCTGCAGCTGCATCAAAGCTGGAGACAAACACGGAAGCACGAAGTGGCTTCACCTTCAGAATAAAAGCATTGCAGAAAACTACTTTTACTTTTAGTCCACTACATTTATTCTAATTTTAACATTTAATTTAGTTACTAGTTACTTTTTGCAGGTCTGTTTCCTTGAGTAGGAAAACCAAAGGGTACTTCTTCTCGTAGTGAAGTATTTCTCTAGGAACATACTTTCACTTTTACTTTTGTACTTTTAGCACCTCTGTTATTAATCTACTGATTATTTCCTGATCAATCTGTTCCAACATTTACGCTCACAAACAAACATGTTGTCTTGAAATGGGTTCAACCAAACCCAAATACAGCGGTGCAGAGTAACTAAGTACATTTACTCAAGTACTGTGCTTCAGTGTGGTTTTGAGGGACTTTATCCTACATCACACTTTGACTGCTCTACATTTTTCAAGCAACTGTTGTACTTTTACTCCACTACTTTTAATTACCACTGGTTGCTAGTTACTTTTCAGAATCTGATTACTTTTAGATATTTATTTTATTATTATCAGAACAGAGTCAGTTAAACACATGAATGCTTCAGAAATTATCTAGTAATTTCACATTGACAGATTCTGCATGAAGGCAACTTTTACTGTGGTACTTCAAATATTTTTTACATTTTACCAATTAGGTACTTTTAGTTAAATTACATTTTGAAAACAAGACTTTTACTTGTAACTTTTGAGTACTTCTTAAACCACTACAACTGAATATATTCAGTTCGTGAAGAAAATCACACATCAGCAAATAACTGGCATTTTAAATTAAACCAACTGAACATTTGACTCATTGATCCTGGAGGAGTAATTATACTTGTACTTTAGGAATACTTGTACTTTAGGAATACACTATGGTGTTATCCACTGGATTTCACTCAGTTTACTGTTTATTCTTCAGATTACATTTGATTTTATTCCTGTTTAAGGTAACATTTAATAGAAGTACACACAGTATTTACACAGTACCTGAACCAGTAGTTGAAGTAATACTTGTTAGTGGAGTACTGCTGCTTCGATACTTAAAGTACATTTTAGTGTATGAAATCAGTGCCTCAATTAAGTAATAGTGTCATGTTATGTTATGTTATGTTATGTTATGTTATGTTATGTTATGTTATGTTATGTAATGTTATGTAGACAGTACTGGGTTTGTGTACTTCTGCCACCTCCTGTAACAATCCTTCATGTTCACTAAAAAATGTGAGTGCGCACCGAGGCTTTTATTTTGGATGAGAAGCCGGAAGCGTTCCGTGTTGCTGTTGTGTAACTTGAGAGCTGCTGCTGCGGCTCGAAGCAAACATGGACGTTACATGTGAGAGAATGACCTAAACATGATCCTTCCAGTCCTCTGTGGGAAAAACCAGCCGACGCAACAAGGTACGACACTGATTATTACACATTTACCGAGTGTAAACACCGCACGAACGGAGCCCGGTGACGGGAACGGACGACGTTACCCGCCTGCTTAGCTAGCTAGCGCTGCTAAGAGCGGCGCCGTTTAACGGGAACCTCGCTGCGCCCATTGTCGGACACACCTCCGTCTGAAGCGCCTGGTTCGTTTTCTGCCAGAAACGTCTTAACATGAAAATAACGGCGATAAAAACTACAAATGAGTGAAATTCCGCTCGCGTTTAACGCGTCCGCAGCGTCTTCCAGTTCGCTAGAGGCCGACTCGTTCATGTGCATGAATTTTAAATGAGCGTCCGCTGCATATTTAAACCGTAGCGGCGCTGGATGGAGATAATTCAGCCACTGTGCTGATTAACAGCCTGTTTAAGTGTCCTGCTCGTCGTTAAAGTCACAAACTGGACCCGGAACCAAATGTCAGCAGAGCCCAGGCGTGCTGGTGTCTGCGTCCGATAATGGAACTGGCTGACGTCCTGTCCCCGGGCTAGTTTGCGTTGCAGCGGGGCAGCGACCATCGTCTGTCACACGATGAACAGGCGCAGGGGAGACGACACACGGGCCTTTTGACTGTTTTTATTCGAACAGTTACTGCGAAACGACTCAAAGTCAGAAAAGTCTCTGGAAATGGACGAGGGAGAAGCCAGCGACACGGTGTCCGACAATGGAACCCGGAGGCTGAAAGGAGGTTTGCGGCTCCAGCAGCTGCTCAGGCCTGTTTGTTGCACTGCAGCTTCCTCCATCTCCATCACACTCCTGCTCCTGCAGCCTCTCAGGAGGGTCCGTCTGGACTGTAGGTCCAGTCTGCTGTAGCGGCCTGGCTCCTGGTTTCTGCACTGGACCCGTCTTCTCATGCTCAGGTTCAGTCAAGGTTAAGAAAAACTGAAAACTGAAATCTGTTTTAAAAATTCAAGCAGAATGAACGTCTCTTTACGGAGGCCCAAGGCTGCAAAACACAACCGCGTTTGTTCTTATGTTTTGCACCAGTGAGCCTCCGTACGTCGGCCATGTTTACGTTCAACATAACATTAAAACAAATGAAATAATAATAATAAATAATAATAAATGTCACATGATGAGGACGTCAGTTTGGCTGGACATTAATATTTCGAAGCAGAATGATTTGTTCTGCACTCAGATGCGGAGTTTAGGACTCGGACTGTCTCCACTTAAAAACTGCTGCTCGTCTTTTTCTTTTCAGTCTTTACACCCAAAGTCATTAATGAGAGAAAGATGACGTCTTTAACATCCTGCTTTTTTCTCCTTGGTTCAAAAATGATTTAATTTAAGGGTCGTATTCAGCTTCTCTTGATCTGATGTCACATGTCTTACTTCATGTCCATGTCTGGACAACATGTCCAGACTGAAACATATCTGACTATCTGAATTTAATTATATTTCATTATGGTTAACTGCTTTTATGCAGATGTTAATCAAGTAGGGAAAGTGACACATAGTCCTTCATTGTTCACCTTCCGTCTGCTTCAACTGTTGTAGCTTCCTTCATTTGTATGATAAGAGAAAAATTAATGATCCCCAAAGGAGAAAAGTCACATTTTATCAGGCGACGTTTGACGTCCATCATGAACATCCAACATTAAATGTGTTGTTTTTAAGACGTATATTAGTCACATATATTGACGGTGGCACAGTCGACACTGTACCCCTGATCCATGGCGCCTTAAGACGGCAGAATGTCAACAAGGAATTTCCCCAAGGGGATTGATAAAGTATCAATTGTTATTATTATTATTATTATTATTATTATTTTCAGAATCCAGCGTGAAGTTTCAGGACATCAACACCTTCGATTACGTCAGTCAGATGAGAAGCGACTTGACCGTTCAGACTGAGGCTGAATCAGATTTAGCAACAAATATGAAAGTGAACATCTGATTTCATGTTATTCGTGCTGTTCAGACTGTCATACAGAATCTGATTTGGGCCACTGTTGCTTGCAGTGTGAACTTGGCCTGAAATGCACCAGGAAATAAGGACTAAGCTCCCAAACGTGGTTCATGTTAGTAGGTGTGTGTTGTGCTTTGTTGCCCCAGATGTGTCTACATATGAAACGGTCCTGACGCTTAGGAAGACAAATTCAGAGAGGAAGACGGAGGCTGAGAAAACCAGCTCAGTGGATCTGATGAGCTCCTCATTTCCTCCATCCTTACTCGGTAGTCGAGGGCTGCCTCGCTGAATTATAGGCCGTCTGTCTGTTTATTTTCTCCAGAGGCCTTTTAGCAGCGGCAGGAGGGTTGGGGGGTCGACCGCTGCCTCACGGCGTTTTATCGCACATCACTGGGAATATTCAACCAGCAACAAACACATTCATCTATTTCGCTCAGTTTAAAAGCCGATCTTGAAGCTGTTAGACGTTAGATGAGCCGAGAATCTGTGTGCTTGGTGGATGTGGGACAGCAACATGTTGCTGCAGGGTTCTTTCCACATGCAGCCCTACTTTACTCTGCTGCTAAATATAATATCAGCCGCTCTGTGGCTCCCAGAGCTTCAGCAGATGAAGAGACTCTCATCAGACCAGTTTGGACACTAAAGTTCACACCTGCAAAACGTCTGTGCTCCATGGAAGTCACATGGCTTCATTTACAAGCTCTGACTTCTCTGTGGTTACTTCCCTTTGCAGATACTGTACGAGCCACACTGAGCAGAAAGCCAGACAGGTAATGGAGGCAAGCATTGTAAAAACATATTTGTCTTGGCAGGTAGCAGGGTACCTGAGCTAACGGCGTCAGGACGTGTAGCCTCTTGTAGAGACTGTGTCACTGAGGACGGGAAAACGCGGCACGAGACGTGTCTCATCACATAAACGTGACTGCCATCCGTCACGTTGGTCTGGGGTCTGAAAAAGCACCGTGTCACAACAACAGACGCTACGAGTTCACGGCAAAGTCTGATCTGAACGTCGTCAGAGTAAAGTTAATACACAGACATGTTTGAACTGTGTCTGGTTTCTCTGTAAAGAGAGAGTAATGTGTTATTAACATACACAAAAACAATATTGACTCTCTTGAAGTTTAGATTTCCCTCATGTCAGATGCTTCACTGCAGTGTAACACAGTCAGTGTGGCTCTTTCTGTAAACTATGTTTTACGTGATCCCCAATAGTTCGATCGAGTTGTGGCCTCATTTAGATTTTTTTTTTACAGCGTAACTGAATGTTGGTGGGAGATTGAAGCAGAAGTCAAATAACCAAATCTCAAATGTTCAATCCATTAAATCCAAGTTGCATCACAGGTAGTGGCAAAAAATCATATCTATATTTTTTAGGATTTTGGCGATAACGTCATGTAGATGATATTTAAAAGTCCTACATTGTATTTTCTCAGTCTTACTAACAGGTTATTAACTGCTACCTAGAGACAGGGTGGTGCAACTGCTGGTGATTCTCCGGAGCAGCTAACGTTAGTACTAATAAATTATTAATAAAAGCACCTGATTGGTGGACTGAATGTTTTGTGGCTTCTGTCAAAAATAGACTTAGGAGTGGAAAGACACTTCTGTCCAGTGGAAACGCAACCGTTGATTAATGTGGAAGTGATCAACTCCTGCGACCGTGTCAGAAACTGAACGTGTGGTGTCCACATCAGATCTGTAGGTTGGGAGGCTGGTGGACTTAAGAGGAGGTCATCTATCCATCCTGTTTACAATTAATGAAGCAGTTAAAACAATACAAACACCTCTTAATGTAAAATGAACTAACATCAGGTGGTATTGGAGAAGTTTTACGAGTGCATGAGGGCAGTATCGGACCCGATACCTGATGCTGGCATCGCTATCGGTACATCCCTTTTTACATGTGTTTGGTTATAAGAATGAATGTCATCAACATTTTTTTTCCCCCCATCTCTTCTGTGTGTGACGTGTGAATCCAGCGAGACACGCACAACAAGACCAGCCACATTTGCAACCTATGCTCACAACAACCCGTCAGTTGTTTCGGCAGCTTCTGGACTCGGAGACAGCAGCCACAGATCACTGATGTAGCTTTTGCAAATGATAAGATTTTTGTCGTAGCTACATGGTGTGAAGCTGTCGAGGCGTCTCAGAACCATACAGAGCTCAGGTCATTTAAGATATTTTAAAATAAGTGTTAGCATTACACACAGTGCAACGAGTTTGCTAATGTCAGCAGCAGCAACCACCACTGTATCAAACACTGGTGAAGTTTCCCAGCCGTTATCACTGTGTAGCTAAAGGTATGTGAAGCGAGTCGTATCGTTTTGGATCTCGCACACCAGCCAACCTATAGTGGGTGTATTTGGCGACCTGCTCCAGATTGAGTCGTTCTGTTCAGGTAGTACTCCGAGACAACGCCAGAAACATGATACAGGATGATGCTGGGCTGCTTAGCCTGACCTGTGTCACTCACACACTGCAGCTGCTGGTAATGAGAATGTGCTGGTGCAGAGAAGGGTAGATGGTGTGTTGGGAATCTGACGCACAAGTCGGTCATTTTAAACACTCTGTCTTAGCCCCACCTCCGGAAGACATTCATTAATTCATATGTGGTGGCAGTACCATGTTTGTTGAGTTGTGGAGTTTTAAATTTTGGACGCGATCGATAGTCTCCTGCTGTTTATTTTATTTTGTCACAGCCAGAAAGCGAAAGCGAGAATGTAGCCTTGGTTGGAAATATGTAAAAATTCCCACAAAAATTTTCAGATTGCTTGTGACCAGCAGTCAAAAATCCATAAATGTGAAGTGAAAACTCAGATATCGCCTGAGAAGCTTTGAGCAGCAGCCTGAAGCCACTGAGCCTGATTTATTTTCTGTTATTGTTGCAGCTGTAAATGGTAAATTCATATCAACGCATCTCTGTTAGTTTTCAGAGTGACGGTGTCCCAGCATGAACTGGGGAGCTCCCCTGAGAACAGAAACTATAAAATCTAATTAAATAAACATCTCTGCTGCAGAGTCGCTCCTCAACATTCCTCTCGTGCTGCAATAACTGTCTCTTACTTTTTGTTTTGTCATTAGTTTATGTAACTTCCTCGAGTCCATCTGGACAAATATGGGGCTCCTCAGAGTTCATGACTCTCTGACGACGTCAACACGCTGTTAAGTATTTTGAATATTTTGGGTGGGGTTTAAAGTTCTGTAGGAGCATTTGTCATCTCGTTTTTAGTGAGAGGCCTTTTGTTTTCACACTAGTTTCTGAATAACTGGGAAAAATCTCATGTTCTACAGCAAAGCATAAAATAAATTGTTGGGTGTTGTTGTGGCGCTCACGTCAGAGGCACCACGATGGCTCATCATCTGGTCATAATAATGTTATTTTACTGTGTCTGTCACTGCATCCTACGTAATGTACACAGTCATTTTCTTTATTGATTAGTTTACCAATTAGCTTTCCAGTTAATCCTTTAGTCTATTAAATGTGATGTGTGAAGTCTTCATATTTATCCAGTATCTTTTGTTGGTCATGTGATGGTAAAGTCTTTTTCAGCGCTGCAGTGATTTGTAGATGAATTAACTGTAATCAGATCATTTTTAAAGGAAAAATGTTGAATATTTGTTTAATTTCATGCCCTGAAATGTGAAAAATTATATTGTAACAAATGGATAATGTTTGGGGTCTTGGGCTGTTGGTTTGACAAAACATGACAATTATTAAAACAGTGATTTTCATTTTTCCATGTTCATGTTATTTATATAGAACCAAATCACAACAAAAGTAATTTCAAGGCACTTTACAATGTTTAAGGTTTGAGACCTTATGGAATATCATCAATATATAATATGATTGAGCACAGAACCGGGATCAGAGTGGGAGGTCATCTTCCTCAAGCGGTTGAGGTGAGTGGAAAGTGGGGAGAGATAATATATTTGTTTTAGACTGGGCCTGTTGTTGCCTTGCTGTGACCTCTGACCTCAGACCTGCTCACTGCCTGCTGCTCGTGCTGTTGATGTAGGAATCTAAACTCATTCTCTGTGTGAGTTCATCCTCAAACTGAAAGTCTTGTCTGTCAGTAGCCTCCAGTCGTTGGCTCGCGGCCGCCTTCCTTCCCCCGTCACCATCTGTGAGAGAATATTTTCCTCCTCTGCCAAGATCGCTCACATACATACTTCTCATTCATATCTGCAGTGTTGTTCTGGAAACCTCACACCACGTACAGTAGATAATCATAATATAGAACTATGTATTTATGAGGAGTATGGCTGAACTGTATATATCATACAGTGATAAGAAAAGCAGTGGAACTGTTGCAATCTCCTGGTTTTATGCACAAATTGTGGAGGCAGCTACAAACCAACCCAGTGGTGAAGTACGGTGGCAGGAGGATCATGATTGGGGGATGCTTTGCTTCTTTGCTGCTTTGTTGCTTTGCTGCCTCTGGACCTGAACAGCTTGAAGAGTTGAAGCAGTTCAGTGAGGAAGAACGGTCCAAAGTTCCTCCTGGACAGATACAGGTCTGATCCACAGCTACAGGAAGAGTTTGATTGAGTTATTTCTGCAGTTCACCCACTTATTAAAACACTGTTTCCACCACACGTCACTCTATATGTTCATTAGGCGGCTTCAGCAAACACGATACATGAATCAGTAACTTGAAAGAGACTTTTTTGTTTTTTTTAATTTGTTTGTTGACTTTGGTGAGGATCAGATCACAAAATTGCAAATAGGTCACTTACTTTTTTTGCTGTATAACTGTATAAATAAATACTATGCAGTTTATCATTGACCCTTCTGATGTTCACCAGAACACACAAAGCTTATGTGTAGTAATGTAAGCAAGCTTTGACTCTCGATGTGGAGTGAAGTTCCACCAGTGATGTCTGTGAGCTCATAACTGGTTGACTCTGGCAGCTGTTGGAGGTTTCCTTAACAGATAATTATTTTTAAGCTTTCTGAAATGTTCATAGAGATTTGAGGCATTACCTCATGTCACTGGGTCACACGGTGCATCATCTCATCTAAAAACACTAAACGCTAATGTTTTGCTTTAGCACCAGTTTTGTCTTCTACCAGCGTTGAGGTTAGTTTCTGCTAAGGGCCATAAAAATATTTATCAGTATAGTATTTTGTATTTGCACAGTGGACACTATGTGACAGACATCATGTCTCACAATGTAAAACTTACTACAAAATAAACACATTTTGTTGCAGAAAACTAGGAAGCTACTAAATATACATCATTGAGACACTGGTATCACCGGAGTAACAAATATTTTAATCCGTCATCAGTAGTTTAAATTGTTGGCAGTTAATTTTCTGCTGATACGATTTAAAGAGGTGATTGGTTTATGGGTGTCCCCGGTGCCCCTCAGGAGGTTTGTCTGGTCATGTGCCAGGGCTGATTCCTCCTACAGACCAGTGATGTTTTACCAAAAGCAGCTGAGTTCAGAGTTTTAACTGAAGCATTTACAGTTGTATCTGTATCAGCGTTCAGGAGCTGATTGCTTTTCTGTTTCCATCTGCTGGATTCTGTAAATAATTAGTTAATAGTTTCATTTATAGTTTCCTCCTCCTGCCTCTCATCCTCTATTCTGTGTGTCTCCTTGAATGTGTGTCAGCCTGCAGCTTATTGCTGACGTTGCAAACCAGCAACCTTGACCTGCATCCTGACACACACACACACACACACACACACACGTACAGTTTTAGATTCAGTTTCAGGATGTCCATTGAAATCCCTGTGCAGCAGTGATCCATCTCTGTGTCTGACACCCCTGCTCTCCTTTCCTGTGTCCTCCATCTCTCCAAACTATGGCTGCATTATTGTTATCAGCTGATCTGCTGATGAAGCATTTTGCTTATAAAACAGCTGTTGGTGAACTATTCCTAAAAATTAGTTGATCGATAGGAAATCAATCAGCAACTTTTTGAGTTATTATATATAAGTAAAAATAAAAAAATGCATTTTTTGGTAGCTATTTCAGCAAAAGTTAAGGCTGCACTAAATGCTACCTCAACTATTAAATTTTTTTATTCAGGTTTTAATAAATATTAATGAATAATAAATGTTCATTTAGTTTTCTGTATTTCTCATTTACTGTAATTACATGTATCATATCGGCCTATTATTGGCTTATCGGCCAGATTGATTTCTCAGTATCGGCATCGGCCATTAAAAATCCCATATCGGTCGACCTCTAATCCAAATAATTCATCAGATTAGATCATCAGGTTGTAGCAGCTTTAGTGTGGACCTGTGTTTGTTTGTTTACTCTTCTGGTTGTTGTTCACGTCACGATCGCGGCACATGAATTAATTTTGGTTTCAGCTGTGTGTTGAGCTAAACTGAGCCGGTGTTCTGTGGACGATCTAAGTTTGGACTGCAGATATTTAAAACTCCTTCAGGAGTCTGCACTGGTCTCAGCTCCTCCACATTCAGCTCAGCTTTCTCCGTCTGTCTGCACTAGTCCAGGTCGGCTGCAGACACGTGGCCCGAATCCTGAATGATAATTACTGTTTACTGCAGAGACAGTTAAGTATCGCTGTTAGAAACATTTAGTTCCCTGGAGCTCAGTCTAAGTCTAGACGCTGCTGTGAGATTAACAAACTGCCCCAGTGGTCTGTGAGACTTAAAATAGCCCTTCCTGGTGTTCTGAGGCTTCACTGAGGCCATCAGGCGTCCAGGCGCTGCCTGAGCACAGTTAACTGGATTCTGGACAACAGAGTTCAGCTTCTGTTTTACACAAATTATCTGGGTAAAAATAACTTTCTGCCACAGTGCGACATCATCTGGAAACACACTAGTAACCAGTTGTGATGCCTTTTCTGCAGATGAAGGGTTTGTATGTTGTGTAATGGAGGTTGTTGATGATAGGTCTGCACGACATGACATGATGACACTGTGCAATGTTGCGATGATGATGATATGACTGGCAGTGACTAAACAGATCTAGAAGGGTGCGTATTATTTACGGTTCCAACGTTTTCTGCTTCAACAGAGCAGTGGAATACTGGACAACGTTTCTAATGATCTTGTTCAATTTAGTTTCGCTTGTTTATTTGACAGGTACAGAAGCTCTTTGGAATAAAGAAAAAAACTGTGCCGTAATCTGATAATTATGACTTCGCGTCTCGTAATTACAATATAGTAGCTCATAATTATGAGCTGTTGAGTCATAATTACAAGATCTGGATCTCATGATTATGAGAAACTATTAAGCTTAGTATTTCACTTTTACAGTAGCTGAGTCATAGACAAATCTGACACAGAAGTGGACAGTTGACAGACATAGTGACTTTACACTAGAGCAGTGGAGACAGATCAGATTCCATATGGTTTCAGTTTGTCACAGGAGTGTGTGTCAAGAAGTTGGACCTGACTTTCTGTAAAAAGGTTGTGACAGTTTCGACGCCTCTGAAGTTTAACTTGAATCCAACCTCGTCCTGAAACCACCCAGAGGAGGAACCTGGGTTACTTTAGGATAAGGATGAACGCATGCAGTTCTCTGCAGAACCTGTTCTTTAAGACATCACGCAGCCAGCTTGCATTTAAAATTCACCACTCACAGTGGTTCAGCTGCAGCTGAAGGAGGAGAGCTGCTTAGAGCAGGTCACACTGACTGAAGATGCTGCACAGTGTTGACAGACTGTTACACCAGCACATAGATTCATATTTATTAACCCAAGAAGGACATAAAAGCAGATGAACTGTCTTTCCTGTCCTCTCTGAACCCATGATTAACGTTAACTTTATCTCCAACTTTTTGAAGGGCAAACTTCAGGAGGAGAGTCTTCTAAAGATGATGGCTTTATTAATAATAAGAAAAAAAAACATGTTGCGCCCTAGGTAACCGCCTGTGCAGCTCTCTGGTTTTCATGTTCATCCTCTTCAGCGATAAATACAGTATTCAGACTAAAAAAGGCAAAAAAGTCACACTGTGCGATACAATAAACAATATAACAGACGGGCCTGGTTTAAAGTAAAATGTGAACCCAGACATTGGAATTAACTGACGCTATTAAATTGTTTGTTTTGAGAAAACTACATTAAACCTAAATGGTCACATTGAATTTAACTTTTAACTGAGCACAGACAGTGAAGGAGTCACAGCCACAGCAGAGACGTTCACTGACACAGTTTAGTGACTCACCTCATGTAGCAAGCGTGCGGCCAAAAAATTGCTGTGTTTGTGGTTGCTTTTTGAAAATAGTCACTAATTGTAGTGACACAGATCTAAATTGCCACTGGTTCACGCTGGAAGGTCACGTGACTGATCGTCTCTTCGTTAGCAGTGCAGATGTATTTATGTAATTAAATTGTGTTTATGCAACGACACAGGCCGACATTGTGATTGTTATTAGATTAAGATAAATTAGTTTACACTTTTATTTTGCTTCTTTCTTCTTTTAACTCACAGAGCAGATATGTGTGCACACCATTTATCATCAGTTGTTATTTATGATGGTCGATGCCTTAAAGGTAAAAATCTGATGAATCTGAATCTTCTGTTTGTCATAGTGAGATTCAGAGGCTTAACGATCTTTGGACATAATTTAAATTTGAAGAGTTGGCTCAGTTTACGTGTGGTTTGGATGTGGTGTTGTTTTTTTTCTTTTTGAGCTGAAACCACGGCTGGAGGAATTTCCCACAGACATGTTGTCTTGTGTATTAAGCGTTGTGGTGAAATGGAACCTGAGCAATAGCACAGTGACATTAGCTGGTGTTTCTTCACCTGCACTTTTCAGGAATTTGTCACAAAAGCTTTCAGATATTTCTTAAATATTAGTCACAGCTGATTTCAGAAGATATTTTATTGCTCTGTGGTTGTTTCTGTATTTTAAC
>OMLM01003383.1:1061-13895 GCA_900302695.1 Helostoma temminkii
TTATTAATTGAAAAATAAAATTTGATGGAAATATTATACAACCAAAGAAATACACCCCTCCATGACTATATCATGCTTAGGAATGTCATTTTTTGGAAACAGGATTGAACATACTGCTTGTACACTAATGAGCCACGTTGATACAGCCTGATGGGTTTTGATGTGCTATGCCAGGGGTCCGCATTGTCACGGTGCATCAGCTTGTTGCATATGAGTGTGTAGCCACAGACCCATGTCCTTGTCCACAACGTTAACGCCACCTAGTTGTGAGGGACAGGTGGTTTAACATTGCAGACTTTGTTTCAGCTAAAGCTACACTTTATAATAAAGAGGATAAAAAAACACAAGGACATTGTGTGTAAAAAAACAGAAGAGCTTCATTATGACAAGTTGCAACATTGTTGTGAAATAAATATGCATCTTTAAATATCTGCGAACAAAGCTACTGGTGTATTTATCAAAGTGGGGTTTAGATCATATTTGATCCGGACACTCTTTTGGATCAATCAATTCCTCCTCTGCTTCCTCAAATGCGATGTAAAGACAGGCAACAACCCCGTGTTGGGCTTAGGCTATGTAAGAGCGAGTGCGAAAGCTTCCACTCCTGCTCCAAGCGGTGAAACCCTCCACGTTGTCTCTTTCTTGTCAGTATGTGATATGCCGGAAAATTTCTTTTTAAGATTATTTTATTCAGTGGAATGAACACCAGGTCATCATAGCTTAATGCAAATTCCATTTTTGTAGCGCAACTTGAGAGCTTCTACTTACATATTCACTTTACATTTGATGAGAATAATAATTTAGGAAGGAAGGTTCTACTCTGTCGGCTTTCGGATTTTAACATCCTCTGTTCTAACACCTGACGGAGTAACATCATCTACTGTAGATCACTGACATAGACTAGCAATAATTTCTAATGAAGATAAATTCATTGATTTCTAGACTTCAAGCACCATACTGTGCAGTGAAATACTCCTTCTTTTATGAAACTTTACCACAAGCCTTATTTTGTGCCAGTATGTGGTAGACAAGAATAAATTACAGAGAAATATCATATGAGACAAGATATTTCCATAAAATAAACCTTTTGCTAATGTTATTAAATCAACCTGCCTCTGTTATGTGTTTGAGGCTGCATCAGTATGCAGTTGTTAGTAATGCTGTGTGATCTGTTTAGTGATCACAGAGCACAGAGTCATATAATATTACCACTGTAGCCTGGGGGGGGGCAGCTCTACAATAGACCATACAGTGAGGCACACACACACATAAACAGATGAAGAACACACACACACACACACACACGCACACACAGGCCTCATCATTAGAAAGAGCATCTGGCTGGCAGACCATTGAATCGGCATCAGAAAGGAACAGGGCTGAAGCAAGGCAGCCATCTTGGATCTATATCACAGGAGGGTCTGGGAAGAAGGAGGCTTTGGCAGGCTTCTTCTTTTTCTTCTTCATCATGAGCATGTAAAAATATCCTGGCATCATCATGTGTCTTCACACAGTGTGAGGTGGAGAAGCTCAGGCAATTACACTCATCTGCATGTGTTAATATGATTAATTAGCAGGAATAAACACTTTCCTATGACACAGGCTACATGGCGAGGCACACACCTGCAGAAGCTCTGATAAAAGACAACGCCTCATGGCAAAGAGCCTTTTCATGAGACCTGCTAATTGGCATCTGAAAACGTTCCGGCTAATTAGGAAAAGGCAGATGAGGCTTGATTAGTTTGAATGCAAAGTGTAACTTGTGGTGCAGTGGGACTCGGGAATGTGCCGAGGTTTTATTTCTTTGCCATCACGATACAAAGATAATTGTAATTGTGATCATTTGCATACGTTAATGAATTTGCGTGACGCTTCTTGATCAGACGTGGAATAAATAATTGATGCAGTATCAGCACCTACCATGACAAGTGGGACATTTTGAAATAGCTAAGCACATTAAGGAGCAAGTTTGATGGCTGCCATGCTCCCAGGCAAGGTGTGAAAGTGGAGCAGATGCTATCTTCTGCTTCCTGCACGCTGCATACTCCACCGCTGCTATCACACTAAGATTAACTCCCAGCCTCCGATGGTATGCTGAGACTTTTTACATAGCATTAAAAAGGCACGCCGAGTTAGAACGAATTAGATACAGCTCAGGAAAATAATTTTCAGAAGCCATGCAGAGTGGCAGAGAACAAAGAGCTGTGATGGGAAACAAACCAGGCTGTGTGGGAGCTTTAATTGGAACATGGTAAACAGTAAATACATCAGATTGTTTCAAATACCCTGGATGTAGAGGGGGCCACTCCCCTTTAATTAGCTGCTTTCAGATTAGGCTTCATTAGAGACAGGCAGGCAGGCAGCCACCGAGCCAGTCAGCCACGGGATATGCCCCAAGTTCAGCCTCTTAGGAGCTCCAGCAGCACAGATACAGGGCTCATGTTTAATTGCTTCTGTAAATGGTCAGAGCTCAAGCGCCCTAATTCCATTCCTCGGGGTAATCAGGCATGTTTTCACCATACAGGGGTAAAGAGAGTGAGAGAGCCGGTCACATTCACTGTGCTAGGTACCACGCGATATAATGCCACTCTAATGCCACTAAGGGGCTTCAAAATGACCTCTGCTCACTTTGTGACATGTTACAGGAAAATCTTTTTAATAGGATTTTTGTTTTAACTCAACGTTTTTCCACTCACTGAACATCTGATAAAAGAAAGTCCACAGAGAAAAAAGCAAAACCTCCACTGGATCAGTTCAGGTTCTCTGAAAGATCAGTAATCACAGGTAACAGCAACATTACACTTAGTTTGCCTTGAGTGCTTGAAAAAAGTTTCTGGTGGGTTTGAACGACACATCTCGCTCATTTAAAGGTTTTACCATGACTGCACATTTTCTGATACACGCCTGACATCCATCATTTTTACATTCATCATCTTCAGTGTGTGAGATCTCAGATTAACATATACAAGAGAGAGATCAAGAGTTCATTAAAAACATTGACGCTCAGGGGAAGTAATGCCACATGGCGTAAGCAAAGCTCTGAAAGTCATTTTACAGCAGTCCATCAAACGTTCATTCAAGCATCCTTTGTTCCCTTTTCCAGTTGACGCTGGCTTCTCACCATCACTGTTCTCCCCCAGCTTTCTCTGAGTCCTGAAGGGGCCTTTAGCCAGTGCAGTCCATACATACTGGAAGTGTTTGCATTGATGCACAGACCACTTTAACATTGAACACAACATAAATGTGACTTGGTATGCAGTGCATTGTGTCTCTGATATGGTGACTGAAGGGGACATCTGGGTGGGAAACTGCATCCTCTCTGGGGGAGAGAGACAGAGGAAGCAATGAGAATCCACAACAATGGCGACGGTAGCAAGAGTGCACAGAGGAAGCGTGAAGCTCGGGATGAACGGAGAGGACAACACGCAGCAGTCCTGCCACTCAGCACACCTGCAGACCAGAGAGAGGGAAAGGGTCAGGGTCATGTTCTGCTCTCAGTGTCTTCATTTTTATTTTATGTACATCGTCCAATACATGTTTTTCCTATTTCTGCACTTACTAACTGTAAAGTAAACACTGAAGACTGTATTATGAAAATAGCACCTCTGATTTTAATTCATATTGACCGCACACGCTGCTGGGGATCAGTGAATCCCCCACTGGGAAAATCAGGAGATTTTATTATTCACAATACAGCGCATTGATCTATCTATGATCTATCTATGTAAGGAGAATTTAAAGTTATTTACCTTCTGGTCTGTCAGCACAGAGCTGTTCTGAAGTGGCAGGTGGCTGTTGAGCAAGGCAGCGCCAGGTCTGTCGTGCTCACAGAAGATGGTACCATTGATGTAATGGAAGCGATCACCAGGCATCAGTCTGTTTCTACAGGTGGCACAGCTGAAACACTGCAGAGGAGCACAAATGTTGATACTAGATTAAAAAACTGTTGTGCACTGGTGTGAAAAACTGCATTCCAATTAAATATGAAACACTGAGGACTAATCTGTTGTGAAAACATCTCAATATTTAAAAGTGACTACTATAAGATAAAGAATATGGAGGCCACAGCTCTGCTGTCTGTTTTCCACCTCTACCTTGAGGTGGTAAACATTTCCCTGTGCCCTCATCACCATTTCACTGGCCGGGATGGACTGGCCGCAGGCGCTGCACGCCCCGCTGTGCCCAAACAGTCTGCAAACACAAAAACACAGATTGCTCAGTATGTAAGGCCTCCAAAATCTACAAGCAGCTCGCTTTTCTCCTCTTCCACCTCTTCCTTCCTCTCACCTGATATAGTCGCTCCGACACAGAATCATGCCCCCTTTGCTATAGCAGGTGGTGCCAATGTCCCCCAGCTGGGCTTGGCAGCAAGAGCATTTAAGGCAGCGAGTGTGCCAGTAGCGCTCCATGGAAAAGAGCAGGAAGCGGTCAGCAATCTTTCCTCCGCATCCAGCACACGACCTGGAGGCCGGCGGCACACCTGACGTTTGGCTGTTCACCATGCTGATGTGCGTCCTCACGGGCCTGGACTGAGACAGGTTAGTAGACAGAGTTAGAAGCAGCTGTGTTCACTTTACCACCTTTCTTAGTAATCTTACAATTACTGTTTGATAGTGACTTTATGATACTTTAATACAGCTTCACAATTGGTCTGATATATGTACATTTCAGACCTCTGGTACTGATACATAAATAAATACTCATACATAGTACACACCATATTAATAGTAAAACATTAGAAGGTTAACGTTCTCGTCTTTTGATGTGTGTGGTGGTGGTGGTGGTGGTGGGGGGGGGTTACCAAATGCGACTTTTGGAATAGTGCCAGTACTAAGAGCAGATGTATCCAAACATTAATCATATTTTAAAAGTGTTTTCTAACAAAGCATCACAGTGTGCAGTGACAGTACAGTACAGTACAGTATAGTACAGTATAATACAGTACAGTACAGTATAATACAGTACAGTACATTATAATACAGTATAGTACAGCAGCTCTCTGGGAAGGAACAGCAGAAAGAAGAGACGTTACCTCGTCGAGCTTCGCTCCCGCGTTGAACTTTGAAGGCGGAACAGTGTGTAGAAGACCCTCGTCACGGCTGGACTTTTAAAACAGCCTCAGAGTTGACATGTTGTTGTTTCCATAGCTTTCCAGAAAAAAGAGCAAAGAGACAGAACCCGAACCCCGGGACGGCTCGGTAACGGTAACAGTTGAGCAAACTCTTCCCACACATCCAGCTCCAACTAACTACATGTGACCGTGAGCAGAAGACGTGACGCAGCTCCTGTCGCGCTCTTCTGTCACAGCCTCCTGTCTGTCAACATGCCTCGATCTGTTTCTGATGCTTTTGACAGCAGCTCTATTCATCAAATTGCGCAAGGAGCTATTTAAATAACCAACCGCAGACGCAGCCGACATGAAGCGCGCAGCAGCCAATGGGAGAGCAGGGGGCGTGTCCGCAGTCAAAATGATTTATGAGTTTACAGTGGCTTATTAATATGCACATTCACGTTTCCTCCAAGTGACTGCGTGTGTGGTATTGACATGGGAACACTGACCATCAGTACCTGTGCTGTGCTTTATAGTCTGCAGACAAGACGTCAAGTCACTGTGGTCTGTTCCCACTGTGGTCTTGTTCTTCATCAGTGCCCAGTCACATTCAAATTTCATTCATCAAAGTTCATTCAAATATACTTTAGTGACATTTGGGTTTTCACAGGTTCTGCACATCATAAAGAGAGAGAAACTTTGTTGTTACAGCACACATTCTTAGTACAGAGGAAATGATGGTCATCGTGAGGTCACTGCAGCCTGACACGACTTAGAACCTTCAGCTTTATGTGGAAACATCCTAATTATTAAGTTAAGAGCTAAGGTCAAAGATGGAGACTAGTTGTGGAAGCGCTGGAGCTGATTGAACCACTTTATGTGGCGCCAGCTGCTGCAGTCATAATCACACAGCCTTTGTTTGTGAGTGAAAAAGTGAAGCGTGCTGTCTACCACACAAGTGAAACTATGAAACACATGTAGTGGAGAAAATATTTCACTTTCAGTTGTGGTAAAGTAAAAGTAATTTCAGATGAAAATACTCCATAAAGTACTAGTTGTTACAGTATCACAGTAGGCTACTTACATCAAATGATAAATTATGCAATGTGCAACATGGTGACACATTTGATCTTTGAAAAGGTCCTCCACCCTGCCAAGAAGCCCCAGAAACTGATAGGATCTGCATTCATTGTTGCTCAAGGACACTTTATCAGGGCAGGTCCAGTGGGTCAGTGGGTCCTACAGGCCTGACCTCCCACCCTGCTGTACTTTCACCTGGGTTCCAGCAGAGGACAGCATCATAAAATGTTGAGAGCAGGCACTGGCAGGTTAGCACTGTAGAAGGTGATACATGAGGGTAGAGGGCATGGAGGTACTGCTGTGTATTCTGGTCAACTCCTACCACCCCAAGTGCACCTCCCGTCCTGACTGGAAAATCACTAATGAATGATGCTCCTCTTTATCTTAAAATATCCCTTGGTAGATGTAGGGAAACTGTTCATTTCTATGTTCTTTCACACAGATTATTTCCTATAAATGTGAGTTTCTGATTATAGTCTGATATAGTCTATCAGTTGCCAGAGTTTGTGCTTCGTATGTGCACAGACAAGTTGATGTAGGCTACTTTACATAATAACTATGTTGTCAGTGCAGTGGTGTGATGCTCTTTAACATGCCAGCATGGGAAATATCTCTGCATGTTCCCCTTAAATCAAGAGCACACTCAGTAAAAAGCTGATACTTTTATCTAGGCCTCACATTATGACCAGATCAAGCCAAAAAGGCTTGTTTTTCATTTTTGTGATTGCATTTATTTATTAAGCAACTGTCTAAATAAAAATGTGTTGTCATTAACAGATATACACAGTAGCCTGTGTTTTAGAGAAGTGGAAAGTATATAAATGTCTCACAGTGATTTTCAATCAGAAACTTAAAACTGTTGTGTCTTAATGTATCTGATTTTAAAACAGTAATGTGTGTAACCCTTATGAAAATGTTTTAATACAAATATGTTACACAACTTAAGGCATGGCAGAGCATAGCAGTAGGCTAAGAATACCTCAAAATATTTTGGGCTGCATGGCAGCATCTGTAATAGGCTCTCTGAACTTTATTGATGATTTGACAGATCAACTGAACACATATTTCACCTGCTGAAGGAGGAGAAACCTCCAAAACAAACAGCAGCTGAAGGAGGCTGCAGTAAAAGCTTGGGATTTAAAAAATTTCATACAAAGCAACTAGCAACCGACGCACAAGGCAAATAAACATCTAAGTCAAGAAGAAAACATTATAGCGGAATAAGTGAGTCCAAATCAAATTGTTTGTATTATTTTACTTTCATTTACTTTAAAATGATCTCCACCAGTACAATGCTTTGGTCACCTAAAACTTGGTGATGTGATATAAACTGTGGTATGTTCTTTGCTGTTTATTGTATCAAGGTGTGAATATCATAGAATAAAAGCAACATTCAGAATTTTCATCTCAAACTCAAGTGTCTTCACTGGACAGCCAAACAAATGCACTGGCTGTTCATGTTTTGTAGTTTCTGAATGTGACCACTTGAGGGCAATGAACATTAGACATTTTTAAAGTATTATTGTCTGTAAATGAAACCCATGAAAGCAGGTTTTGGAAGCAGTTAATGTCTGCTCTTTTTCTAGGAAGGTAACCCACAGATTGGACCCAGGGACACTGTCTCTGAGTCTCTTCTGATACCACTAGAATCCTCCACAGTCCACATTACATGTCTTGCACTTTGAAGTTGTTTATTTGTTGCCATGGTAATGGACTAAATTAGGATGGTAAATGTGAATAACTTTATACCTCTTCACCGGTATATGCGTATCAGTGGCAGTGATAGTATCACTAATGTTAAACACTAGTAGTTCTTTGAGTTAGTGTTGACGTCACAGTGTTTACTCGACTGTGGATCCACAGTCTGAACAGAATATTTTGTGTGAATATTGACTTTACTTTCATAAAAATATGTTGTGTGACTGTGTCAGCTGTGTTATTTATTTTCAGCACAACAAGTCAACAGCAGCTCAAAGGGTTGTTGGTAATAACTCAGACTGTTATTACCCCACAGTACGTTGAAGAGGAACCACTCTGACACATCCTTTGTGTGTTGGAGTGGTGCTGGGGGGTTCTACTGTGATCAGTGTGGCAGCCAACTTCCACCACTCTCCAAGGCCCCGTTGATTCTCTGACATATTTCCTGTTCCTCTGTCAAGACAGTGTTGAAAGTCACAGTTCACTGTGAGGCTGGACAACACCTGGAACTTCCAGTCTGGGTTCCCTGCCAAAACATCACAGAACCAACAGCTGCCAAGACAGTAACATTTATGCAGCTCTGTCACTGTGATGTCGACAGATCTCTCTATGTGACTTTCTGTTTTCCCTCTGTTGAGGTGGAGAAACACTCATGCGGATGTACAGTGGACTTCCAACATGAAAACAATGCAGTAAGTTGGAAATCTTTTTAGCTCATGTGAACAATTTTCTTGGCACCATCTTTGATACCAGTATCCACCTGCATTGAGTCACATGTGACTGCCTGCTGCACACACTGTGCAACTAGGTGTCCATAAAGCTATAAAACAGCCCCACTGTGTTTTGTTCTTGTCCTGTTACTACTTCTTTTTCCGGAAAAACTGTTAAAAAAAGGTGTATCAGTTTATCTGTTTGTTAATTTTTATATTCAATTAAGAGCAGTAACAATGTGAGTATTGTTTAATGCTGTTGTCTAACATTACAGCTATACAGTATGATCCATGATTGATCTCAGTGTAGCAGCTGTCAATCAAAATCATGTTGGATGTTTTATCACATTTTTGTATTATTATTTAAAGTCAGTGCAGGTCTCAGATTACTCAAATTATATTGTCTCAAATTATATGCACTTGTAAGTTTCCAGTAATAAAGCTATATTTCTATAATTTAATGCTTGTTTTTGAGTTACTGAGACCCTTACAACTCAGCAACAACTTCTAAACTGCTCACAGCTCCACACTGAATAACAGATGCTATTTAGTGAAGGTGGACACACGCCAATTCAAAAGAATAAAAAAATGCCATATAGACATACTGCAATTGTCATATTGCAATGAACTTCACTGAAATGCTAGGATGACCCTTAGTCAAACGTTGTCATGGGACACTAGCTTTAATGTACAACTTTGTTGAAAGGCCCATTTCCCCGAACTTACACCCACTAAACAGTCCAAGCAGACAAACATCATCATCAAGCATAATGCTGAAGGGTCTGAGTCAAACGGACACCAGTGGTGCCATCAGTGACGTTAGCAGATGGTGAAGAAATCTCCATGGTGAAGTGGTTAGCCATGTGTGCTTTCTGGTTCCAACACGTCGGTTGGACGGTAAAAGAATTTAGCCTTGACTGATGCAGAGAAGGATACTAGTGTTTGACCTAGTGTCAGCTGAATTTATGATAGTTACACCCAACAAGAAAACATTTTCCTGCCCAACTGACAACACTCATGAAAAGTCTCATGGAAATCTAACAAGTGCTTTCCTTTTGCATGCGGCCTGTTTCGTTTTGCCTTAGGTTTTAACTAAAGCTATAGTTAGTGGAACAGAGTTTCAGTAATATCACATATCACACCAAAACAAGGTTTGTTTACAAAAAATCAAACTGTATAAATAACAACTATGTTGTGGGTGCTAGAGATTTTTATAATAACATTTAACTTCTAGTAAACATGCATTCATATATTTTGCCTTTGTAGGCAAATAAGTTTAGAACAGTCTGAAACATATCGTGGAGGTGTTATTGTTCATTAGAATTCATTTACAATTGAGTGTTAGTCCACTCGATAATTCTTCAATATTTACTCTCCTCATGGCACTGCTTCGGTTTCTAATAACGGCTACATAACAGAATACAAATTATTAATTATTGATCATATTAATAAAGGATCAAATATCAACTGGATTAAATATTAATACGATATACAAAAACTCATATTGCTTTAGAGTTAGTTACAATACCAGTACCAGGGCTGTTGTAGTGACAAACTTACTTTTCAACTAAATGGGTTCTCTTGCTTTCTTTTCAGTAGCATTAGTGGCAGACTAAGCCTGTTGTTTGCAGTGACTGTCTTACTCTAGAGATTCAGGGCTGGACAGATGTAAAGGTGTGATACATCACAGGAGATTGCAGGATATGTGCAGCACCAGGCAACTACGGATTGTTTTAGCAAGAGCGATAACAAGGTTGAAAACAGGGTGGAGAGCATCTTCCACAACTGGTTGGTCTGAATGGAAAGTAGAGAGAAAAAACAAAAGCAACAACGGGCAGTCAACCATGCAGAAGAACAAATGTTCAGAAACATATAATGACAATAACGATTTGTATGTTGAGTACAAAACTGTCAAAAATCAGTGAAAAGTATGATGTAGGCAGCCTGTAAAATGCATATGAATAGGATTATGAATATGTTTCTGATTGTGTTGATATGTTGATAAATTGCTGCACCAAACTATAGTGATGTTACATGTGACCATCCACCATATCCACCATTAGATCACGCACACCAAGTAATCAAAACTGTGCCTCAGTTATGCTCCCACAAACTAAATATCTCCAGTCCAGCTGTTAAGTGGAGGCTGGAGAGCACACCAGTAGTTCTGAATAAGCTGTCAGGAGGTCAGACTGTTCTTCCATTCTGTCAGAAGGAGGCAGAGGCCAGGGTGAGGAATTTAGTAGCTTGCTGTAATGTTTGTGCTCCAGAGCCAGTCAGTGCATTGTGTGGGGCCATGAGGTAATATGGACGCAGAGGTCTGGTCGTCCTGTGGTAGGAGGACCACGCTATCTGGGCTTTAGGGTTCCACTCTCAGAAGATGTGAGAGTGATGATCACCAAACTGAAGACACTAAACACACAGCATGTGCTGTATGGCTGACTGAATTCTGATTTCAAACTGAAGTTAAATATTTGGGCAGTCATTATGTCAAGGGAGAAGAAGTTCAAATCCACCCTAACAATTTTTAAAACCTCCTAAGAAATTAATTGAAACTAGAAGATCAAGCCAAGGTTCACCACCAGCCACTTCATGTTTCAATAAATTTTTCCCACTAAGCGACACACCTGCTGAGAAACCCATTCTGGTTATTGGCAGCTCTATAGACAGAAATGTGAGGTTAGAGACTGCATTGGCCATAGTTAAATGTATCCTGGGGGCCAGAGCGGGCGACATCGAATCATATCTGGAACTCCTGGCTAAGGATAAGCTTAAATACAGTAAGATTCTAATCCACGCAAGAGGTAATGATGCCTCTGGTCCCCTTTCCAATCTGACCAGTGATGACATGTTTAGCATGTCATCATTTAACCGCTGGCTGTCTAGGTGGTGTCCCGCTAAAAACGTGGGCTATATAGATAATTAGAAGATTAGAAGAGATGGTATTCATCCTACTTTTGATGGTCTCATATCTAGAAATATGGCAGATTCTATTTGACACCCTAATCCAAAGTGGAGCCCAGGACACACAGACCCACACCTCTCTGCAGCTTCCTCTCAACTGTTTTAACTGAAATTTTTGATTTTCTATCTAATTTAGTTCTTAATACAGATAAAGTTATTATAGTGGTTGACCTCAACATCCACAAATGTCTTAAAACTGCTTTTAATTAATTATTAGACTTGATCTGTTTCATCCAAAATATAAATAAACCCACTCACTGTCTTAATCACACCCTAGATCTTGGTCTGACTTATGGCATTAAAATCGAACATTTAATAGTTTTTCCCCAAAACATTTGAATTTACTATTACTGACTTTACAGCATAAAGGAAGAAACTCCACTACAGTAAATGTCTGTCTGAAAAAGCTGTTACCAAATTTAAGAAAATGATTTCATCATCTATTACTTCAGTTTCATGGACTAACACAGAGGAGAGTAGCTTTCTGAACTTTACTCCAATTCAAGTAGATTATCTTGTAGATAATGCTGCAGCTTCACTGTGTACAGTACTTGATACTGTCGTCCCTACTGTCACGAAGTTAGTGAATCAGAGGACGTTAGCTATAATTGTATAATGTATAATTCACAAATCCGTATTTTAAAGCAGACATTGTGAAAGCTGGAAAGGAGGTGGCGTTCCCTCAGTTCAGATGAATCTCTGTTAGTCTGGAAAGATAGTTTAATAATATATAAAAAAAGCCCTTCATAAGGCAAGATCGACATAATATTCATCATTAATAGAATAAATTAAGAAATAACCCTAGGTTACTTTTTAGTATTGTAGCCAGGCTGACAAAGAGTCTTAGCTCTTTTGAGCCCAGTATTCCCTTAACTCTTAGTAGCAATGACTTTATGAACTTCTTTACAAATAAAATCATCGCCATCAGTATGGGGTGCCGAATGTAAAAAGAGCACTTATAACTAGTTTTCTCACATTTAACTAAATGACACAACACATTTTCTCACATTTAGCTAAATGTGACAAAGTCTAAATGTAATGTTAAATGTTAAATCTAAATGTTAAACGTACATGTAAATGTTAAATATAAATGTAAATGTTAAATATAAATGTAAATGTTAAATGTAAACGTAAATGTTAAATATAAACGTAAATGTAAATGTAAATGTAAATGTTAAATGTAAATGTAAATATGATATCTAAATGTAAATATTAAATCTAAATATAAATGTTAAATGTTAAATCTAAATGTTAAATGTTCGCTGAGTGTAAACTAAATATTCATGAAGTTTACAAACAGCCTACACCCCCTACCCTCAAACAGCGCTCACG
>OMLM01003384.1:4758-19515 GCA_900302695.1 Helostoma temminkii
AAGCACAACTGTTTGTTGATCCATACAGCAATGATACCAGTAAAAGTCATATATTGTTTTATAACTGCAAAGTTAAAGATAAAACATATTTTGGTATCATTATGGTATCAAGAGTTTGACTCATTAAACAAACTAATCCTATTTTGATTGATATGATTGTTAATTCTGATGGTCATCCTGCCCACTTCACACCACTGAGAAAAACAAGAACAAAATACATTCTATGAGCCACAGTCAAAAAATCATTGAGAACGTAAACTTTTATGCCCTTGAATATCAGTTTTTCAGGACCAATCTCACAGTTCCTAAAATATTATCATACTATAGTTGCTTGGAAAAAACATTTGGTAGCTGGTGTTAGCTAGCACATGAAACCATGTGGTCACGTTAGAAGCAAAAGCACATCAGAAATGATGTATTACTCAGAATTTGATAGCTTCTTTCCTCCTTGCTTATTTGGCTCATGTTAGATGCTTTCAGTCCCATTTCCTGTCTCTCACAGTTTAAAGTATTTTAACAGTGTAAATGAGCTGAAAACTTCAAGTAGCTTTAGTATTACTCACTTGATGCCAGTAAGTTTTGGGGTGTTTCAGGAGTTGTGAAATTATGAACAATAACCTGCAATCTCCTTGTATTTATATAAACAATATTAAGCATGTGTTAAGGTAATTTTAAAAATACACAAATGTATGTGTCTTTTGGCTGGACACACAGTAGACAGTGACCCTTTCACAGTACTGATGTGACCTGAGGTTAGACACAGGAAGTAAAAATTCCAACTTCATGATTGAAATGGAAAATCAAGATGCAGTGATCACCACTTGTTCCTCATTGTCTATAAAATCTGCAGTGAAACTTAATCCTTACATTGCAGTTTGCAGCAATTGTGAGGCGACTCTTTTCACTTCCACTGACAAAGTGGAAGTTAAAGAAACCACTCAAATGGGTATATAAATTAAAATGGAGAAGAGAAACATAATCCAATTAACATATTGGTTCTTGATTTTTTTATAGTAAGATAGCCTACAACAACACCAACAACTTTGCATGAAAAGTATTTGAATAAATGCAAAATCATAACCCCCTAAAAATAAAAATAATAAACAAACAGAATTGTAATAACGACACTGTAACAACATAGAAATTATTTTTGAATAAATGACAGCTGCAGCTCGAAGTAGCTTATATGTCATCACTTTAATTTAAAAACAAACAAAAAATGAAAAGACATGAGCAATCAGGGAATTCATGAATAGTGGCTTCCAGGAAAGCTCAGGCTGACAACATCATTCTCTATGTCATAGTTTCTTTTTTACAAAATAAATTACCACTGTCACATCTTATCCGATTCAGGCCTCCTCATTTCAGCATTTTCCTTACAGAATGTGTAGAAAAACTGCATTATTGTTGCGACATGTCTGTGAGTTTAAAGACTGATCACTCATACCTACTCCTGGTAGGTGATACCACCATTTTTTCCAGCTCCAGCTTTCTGACAATCATTATTCCGTTCAAGTATCTGAGAATCACAGTAGTTAGAGTCACCACACACTGGACTTTCACAGAACCCGGTATTATCATTCCCATGGTACCGGGTAAAAAAATTAAGATCAATAACAACAAGGTTTTGCATTTTTATATATTTTATTTGAGTTTTAAATAACATAATTGCTACAGAAGAACTAATGAAAGTGTTTCAGCTGAATTGGCCCCAAATGGAAGTTTATGTCTAAAAATCATAAAAATGGTGACTGCTGTATCAGTTTGTTTCTATCATAAACATTACCTGACCTTAATGATGCAAGATATTCTCAGATTGGCTTCAATTTACTTTAAATGACTGGAGTTTTTATAACGTTTGAGGAAGGTGTTCCCAATTTTCTAATTTCCACATTTTTTTAATCTAAAGACAGTTGATGACCATTTAAATTGATCATATTAGCCCCCCAAAAAGGGACTGGTAGAGTTTAGATGCAAAAGTTATGCAACAGACATGCTGGAGCCCTTTAGACATGTAAACTACATCATTGTTATCATCTAAACCCTTATATACTGACTGGTGCAGATGAAACCGAACTGGCTCTGGATTCTCGTGTTTTTCGTGTGGGTATGGTGACAACACAGCACGAAATGCCAACTGTAGCTTCTGGCAATTCATCATCCTCAGTCCATTCATTGAGGTCAGGGTTGTAAACCTGAATGCATTTCTTGTACTTCTTCTCCCCCTCGTTCCAGCCTCCGAGGAGATACACCTTGTTGTTCAAAATGGAAATACCGGCTGTGCTCACTCCTGTGTGAAGAGGCGAACAGTAGCTCCACTGCCCACTGTGAGGGTTGTAAGATTCGACTGGTAGGACGTCCACCCTCTCCCCACGGCCTCCCAGCTGACTGCCACCGATGACATAAGCTCGGTCTCCCACCGTGGCGGCACAGTGCCAGCCTCGAGGTGTGCTCAGACTGCTTTTATCCTGCCAGGTGTCAGTGGAGGGGTCGTACGAGCACACTGCCCTGGAGTAGGCATTGTTGATGTAACCTCCAGATACAAGGATCTTGCCATCGATGACAGAGCTGGCGTGACAGCAGCGGGGCACTTCCATGGGAGCTTTCATCTGCCACTGGTTAGAGGAGGGCACATAGCACTCCATAGAGGCCTGAACACCATCAGCATTTCGCCCTCCAATGGCAAACAAGAGACCATTGAAGGTGTTGAGGCTGAAGTGGGTGCGCCTCTGGATCATGTTGCTCAAGTGAATCCAGGTATTGAAGCGGGGGTCATATCTGAGGGCAAAAGAGCACATTTAAAGCTATTTTCTAATTCTACACATACTAATATGACAAATGCTTATCATTAATAATTTAGTTCCTACCTGCAGAAGTTGCTAACAGCATGTTTAGCCTGGTTCCTTGCATCATTCTGGTCCTCACCACCGGCCACATATAGGAAGCCATCCAAGACTGCCACACACTGGTTAAAGCTCTTTGCTGGCATTTCTGTCAACTTATTCCACACGTTATCTTCATCTCTGTACAGAACATCTTTGCTGAGAGATTTCTCTGTCAAGGCAGGACGTCCGCCAACTGTGAGTATCACCTTGAGGCCGCCACGTACCTTTGTTCTGCGTGACTGGAGGATGTTCTGTTGGTACGGCAGCAGATGGTAATTCATGGCATCAACAAGGAGACGGTGACACTCGGAGTCTTGCATCATTCTAGGCACACTCTGGACATGATTCACCAGGTCTTGGGCAGAGATAGTACCGAAGCGGATGTGAGTTAGGAGATCTGCAGCGTACTTCAGCCTCTTCTCGTCAAAGTCCAACCATTTCATAGCGATCTGGAAAGCTGTGACCTCAGAAGGAAGCTGCAGGGAGTCATCTGAGAGAAAATCACTGATCTGCTCATAAGTAAGCTTCAGGAACTGCTCCATCTCCGAAAACTCAATGAAGTTCTGCCGCATGAACTTCTGAGCTGCTTCCTTGGTTTCTTTGAGGTCGTAGGCATCAGCAATATTGGCAACATACATGCAATTCTCAACGCTGAGCTCCTGCATCAGGAAATCACTACACATCTTCACTAAGGTGCCGATCTGCAGCAGCATGGCCGCAGCAATAGTGCTGCCAATGCTGTACAGAGACAAGGTCAGCTTTCCAGAGTACGCATATGTAATAGCTGTGGCGAGGCCGACAGGTGAGAGGTCGTTCAGATCGATCTTCTGGAGGGTGGAATCCTTCTTCAAGATGTTTCGTATGTATTCGCTGCAGGAGGCCATGACAACCTTGTGGACGTCAAATGACTTCGACTTGGTGGCAACTGTTAGATCACACAGGAAGCTCTCGTGTCTCATGCTGCTCAAACCCTCCAGGAGATTTGGTGCATATGCAGAATCATTAACTTCAGTTGAAATACAGCTGAAGCCGTTTCCTCCTTCTAACAGAGTGTTTAAGCCGTTGATCTTGTTGATGGGGCTGTCCTCAACCATTATGGTCATTTCGTTTATGTCTCCTTTACTCTTTTTGGTTGCTTTGTTCTTTTTGGGTGCCATGGCTGTAGCAGCAGAACACAGCCCAGATCTTCTGAAAATATGAATAAAACAGGTCAGAATAAATCTGAAAACCTAAATTTGATGCATAAATATTTATTGTAAAAAATAAAAGAATTTGAGAAGTTTTAATTTGGCCTGAAACCAAATCTCTACATCTAACATGTTTCATCTAAAAGGGAGAGTTTTTTTTATTTACTCTGACACCTTTGAAAACATGTGTGCTGCCAGGTGATTCTGGAGTGAGTGAGTGTGTCAACATGCCCCTCTTTGCATCTGTCACAATTTATCAGCAGTATGTCCAGGAATAGCAACGTTGGAGGGCTCACTCATGACGTTCCTTTTATAGACTTTGAGACATGAGCAGCAGGCCCCAGCCTCTGATTGTTTAAATTCAGATTAAGCCAAAAATTCATTTTTGTTTGATTGTTTTATTTTGTGTAATGATTTTGGCCTCATCCTAAATGTGTCTGCAATTAACAGAATCTAAAATAATAATAAAAAAGCTCCATAAAAAAACCCTCCTTACATGTTCTACCCACAATCTTAGCAAACTTTACACTTACAGTAATCTTGTCACCATACCTGTGTTTACAAAAGTATTTAATGAAAAAAGAAACGATTTCAGAGAGCAAGTAATTTACCTTTTAAAGCACAAATAAGCAGAGAAAAGAACAGACTTTCCATTCTGAAATGACTGACGCTGTTGCATTAACTGCACCAAACTGCATTTTTAGTGCTAAAACTAAGTCAAGCATGGGAAACTTACCTGAGAAATGAAGTTAAGGCTGGTGAAGAAGGAACTTGTGCCTCCAGTTACTGGAGCAGGAGAGAGAGACCAGCAGTCAGCCCTGCTGAAAGAGACATACAGTTAACTCCTCCTCTTGAAGTGTGAATGCCAATCAAGTATTGTGCAGAGGGTAGGGTCCATACACCCCCAACAAGCAGTGGCCCACAGTGACCTCCAGTCAGTTGTTGTCAACATAATGCTCCACCTGTATCTGTACCTCACTGTGATGATGAGCTGTATTTGTTTATTAGTATTTAGAAAAATAGATGAATCTCAGTGGTCCAGAAGCTTAGTTTACTATCACTCAACATTTGATACTCTTATAAAGTGTGATCTTATAGACAAACTCTGTGTTAATCATCTGATTCATTACCAATATATTTATTAATGTGAGTCCTGCAGCTATGTAGGGTTGGTTTTTTTTTTTTTTTTGGCTGATGTAATTTTTCAAAATATTTTGATTTACACATGTAGCTATTGAATGAAGACCAGAGAATCAGTATGTTACCCATAACTGTTTACATATCTTTTTTCAGATTTGAAGGATGAGGAATTCTCAGTCCTAATAACCTCTGGCTCGATGGTCTCTGCAGTCAATTAAATGTAGTTTATTGTCTTAAATATTTGCATTTATGGTCTCTGTTCCATACCCACATTAAATATGCATACTTACATATTTCCACACATCATTATTGCCATCGGTACCGCGCATTATAATAGTGTCATCAACGGGCGCGCTCTGCCCGGTGTGTGGACGGTTGCACGCGAGTCACCGCGATGGCTGGCAGCTCTGATGTGGTCAAGAAAGTCATGCGGTTCAAACTTCAGCTCACAGACACAGCAGACTCTGCCACGGTAGATACAATGTTTTAAGAAGCGGTCACAGCAAACAGTCTGGAACAAACAGGAGCAGCTGATGCGTAAATGACCTAAATTGTTTGCATTGTACTGTCCTGTTTAGATCAGACGGCTCAAAGTACTGCAGTGATACTGCAGCTGCTTTAAAAAAGCGTTGTTTATTAGCCCAGTAATTGGTTTAAAGCATAAACAGATTTATTCGATTCATTGTACTAAATGTTTTTATGATTGTGTGTGGTTGTATCATTGAGTGTGACATGTGCGCTGCTGCAGCCACACAGTATTTAAACACTTAACTGTGGGGGCAGGCTGTTTAAATGGGAAGCACTTTGCTGCCAAAATTGGCAACTCCTGCAGTTGTTCAACTTATGGTTGCTGTCCATCATCTTTAAAGGCTCTGACGCTCTGCAGGGTTGCTTCAATCAGTTTAGCTTCTAGGTGTATTTATAAATGCACCAATGTTTAGGTTTTGAGAGTTGATTAACATTTAAAAACCCTCAAATGTGCAACTTGAATCACCCAAATCAAGCATACAGTGAGACTTAACAGTGACCAGCGGCATTATCCATTTATAGTCCATGGTAAAAGGAGCAGCCTTAGTGGGTGTGTGAGGTTCCCATACATAGCTACTGCTCTGAATGCACAGTCAGCGACTGGGGATCCTCAACCAGGACTGCCATATTTGGCTTGTTAAATTTTCTTCAATGAAGTTCACACTTTAGCAGCTTTTTTCGTCCCAGTTCTGCGTGAAAATAAAGTGCACTTTGACCAAACAGTTTATAAATAGTATTAATAAATTGCACAAACTGTAATCTACCCACAGGGATTGATGGATTTTACTCTCTTAACAGGTTATAAAAATTTTGGAAAAACTCAAAGATCTGGATATCACATTAGACATTCTTGCCGTGAGTCTCTGTTGTGTGTTTGTATATTTGCATATAAATATTTAATATGTTTCACTGGCTGCACTTACTACACGTCTTCATGTAAATTAGGAAACTGGAATTGGCAAAACGGTTAATTCCTTGCGCAGACACGAACAAGCTGGAGAATTTGCCAAGTCACTTGTTAAAGGCTGGAAGAAGCTGGTTCCTAAAGAATCCACAAGGTGATATGTGTTTAACTCTTTAGTTTTGTTTAACATTTGCTGTAAAAGTGAACTGACTAGACATGATGTCTGTATCTTTGACATCTTAATGTTGAATTTTTCCCTGATGTAGCAACACAGAAGACAGGGATATGTCAGAGAGTCTGTCTGTTAAAGACAAGCTGGATGACCCAAACCATCCCGGTACAGGAAGTTTGACAATGGAGGATTTAAACAATAACTGTTTAACAGTTCACAGCAAGAGTCAGGATTCTTCAGATGACGCCACCTTTAAAACAGGGAAAAGGAAATCTGGTTCAGAGAAACAATGTGAAGAAAAAGGAAAAAAAAGCTATCTGAATGAAAATCAGGAAAAACATCAGCAAACAACCCAGAAAATCCAAATCCAAGAGGTTAAACTGGATGACTCTGTTTCCAAGAAGAAGAAAAATAACCACACTGACAGAAAATCAACAGACGGTGATACCTGGCATGGAAGCAAAAATTCAGAGGACACTCAGAAATCCAGGTCTGATTACAGAGAAATAATGAAAATCATCTCTGATAGTGGAAGATGTGGCTCAGAGAAGGAATCAAATGAGAAATCAAAGCTGTCAAAGAGAGAAAAAGAGTCGTATGACTTCAGTGACAAATGCTCAAAAATGTTAAAACTGGTGAATGTCGAAGCTGAGAGATCTTCAGAAATATCAAGAAGCTCAGAGCCTCAAAACAGAAAAAGAAAGAAATCAAGTTCAGAAAGCAATGAGCATAAACACGAGTCTGAAAATCTGGACCATTCAAAATGCAAAAACAGAAAAGCCAAAGTAAAGCACAAAGACAGGGACTATGACCGCGACCAACACGAGCCCTCCATGTCTTTTGAATCTTACTTGAACTATGACGTGAATGTTTTCAAGAGAAAACAACGGTGTGGAGTGAAGAAACCTCCCCAAAAAATAAAGACTGAATTAAAAGATGAAGCAACCAAAGATCCTGGCATGAAATCTTTTAAGTCATCAGTGATGTCTACACATGTTACATCTCCAAAACGGGTATATTTAATATTAATTCAAAAGTTTTTTTATTTAGAGTGCAGACTTTGACTGATTAATCTAATAATCCCGTATATGTTTGAAGTTTCAGGATTCTCTAATGGACCTGATGAGTGTTCCTTTGCCTGCTGTTCTCCCCGTGTATGAAAAGCCATTCAGTGTTGAATACTTTGAGAAGAGAGGTACTGTATGTATAACAAAAACATCTGTAGTTTCACACTGGCTGTTTTGTTCTTGACATTCCTCCCTTTATCTTGAAGTTGAGAAGGAGCCTGACCTCTGTGACGCCTCTGAAGAGTCTGCAGTCTTCACTGGACAACGGCTTAACAGAAAGATGCAAGTCTACTCTGGTGCCAAGACCATCTTCCTCCCAACCATGATGAGCTTGTACCAACAGTGTATCCGTACACTCCAGAATAACATCAACTGTGAGTAAAGCTTAAGGAGCCTTTTATGTATGTCAGCTATCTGTCAGTTTGTTGCATTTGTATTTAGATGCAGGGATCTCTTCTCAGTGCTTTATGAAACTGGAGGAGTGCCGTTTGAAATCCTCGAGCCGGTGTTGGAGAGGTGTACACCAGAGCAGCTGCTACGCATTGAAGAATGCAACCCAGTAAGAACGTGACACGAATAACTTAGTGGCCACAGTAGGTACACCTGCCTCCTGGCCCTTTTGTGTCCAGAACAACTTGAGCCTTCTGATAAGTAAACTGAAGTAGGAGTGTGAGCTCTCCCACTGAATCTGAGGCACAGCACAAATGAGCCAATACAACGGTTTAAAATTTCCAAGGAAAACAGCACCTGGTGACAGAAGTATTGTGACAGCTGTGAAAAAAAAAACAGTCACTGACATCACCAATGACTTCCACAGAGCATTGATGAAGGTGAAACAGTCCTGAATTTGAAGAAGTCATCTGGAGGAGAAATATAAAAGCCAAACTAGAAAAATACACAGGATGCACAACAACAATTTTATGGACTGCTGAATCCAAGATTAACTTCTATTGAAAGGTGGTGGAGGAGGAAAGAATCTGCTCATGATTCAAACCATACAAGCTCCTCTGTGAAGCACAGCGGAGGCAGCAGCTAGGTAGTGCCTTGCACGACTGTTTCTGGAACTGCTTCAGGCAGAAACTTATTAATGCTGTTAAATCATGATTATAGAATAAGAAATGCATCTGTGATCCAAAGCACACTGCCAACTAAGCATAGGACTTCATCAAGGGGAAAAAGTGAAAGATTTAGTAAATCAGCAGACCTTAACTCAATTAAAGATGCATTTTACCTGCTGAAGAGTAGACAGTCTGGAGAAAATCCCTTAAAACAAAAACTGATGCAGCAGTAAAATCTGCAAAAGTGTATCAAAAGTAGAAAGAGTTTAGTGATGTCAGTGACCCATGGGCTTTATTTGCTTTTATGCATTTATTTTCTTTAACTATCTGTTCCAATAAAATACTCCAATACTTATAGCAAAATAAAAGCTGAAATTTCAATCTTTCATATTAATCTTCATATTCATTCAACTCAAATGTCTTTAATGTATAGCAAACTCAAGTGATTTGGCCCTGCCATTGCAACATCTTTTGTAGGGGAATGTACATATTGACATGTTGGTATTCAAATGTTTCTTAATAAACTGATAAAAAAAAGAAGCAATACTTTAGGCCATAGTACTGCCAAATGGTATTTTGGTGCTATACTGCAGTCAATTCAGCACAAAGTTGTCATTTAAGAGGTTTTTAAGTAGAGTGGTAAAATTAAGCCTGTTTTTAAGATCACAAACAAGTCATTGCATGTAATATGCTCTATGGGGGAAGGTGTTTACTACATTTATGTTAAAATCCTGTTTTTGTGGCTGACATACAAGAATAACTTGCTCCACAAAGGTGTGTGAACTGGAAGGGCAGCAATGTTTCTGCTGAAAGCTGGCAGGAAAAAATAAGATAATAAGTTTTACAATTACAATCAGAGATGCCCTTTTGCACACCACTGTTCTGAGCTGTTTAATGCTTACTGTACTAGTGGCCTTTGTGTTCGTCGCTAATCAGCTGGTTCTCTCTGACCTCTCTTGCTTAGGGGAAGTATGTGCTGTGAGCAGCATTAACTACAAGCCGTTTGTTCTTGTGTGAAAGTGTGAAAATACCGAGAGCGAAGCTTTTTCTGAGACGCAAGAAACCATCACATTTGACACCAATAACGCTGCCGCAGTTTAACCCCCGTGGCTACCATTTTGTGTGTAGAAAAATGTTTAGCTGAGTGGTAGCTTAACCTCCTGACCACACTAGGTTTCAGATCTGGAGGAAAGCTGCTGGTGTTATTAATGTGCAGGTTTACCTACAGTGGCCACTGAGTGAGTTACTAGAAATAATATAGTTTGATCATGTGCTTTTGTCACAAATGCTTTGTTTCTGCAGGTCTATATTGGAGTGACAGACCACTTGTGGGGAAAACACTGTCAGAGGGACTTCAAAGACTCCAAACTGCAGGAGTATGAATCATGGAAAGAAATGTACATCAGGCTGTCTGAGGAGAGGGAAAGGAAACTCCAAAGACTGACTAAAAGCATTGTCTCAGCGCATTCTAAGAGACCCAAAGGTATGTACGGCATACCGAACCTGAAAATGAAAGCTTTTTTTGTTGATCACAACAACATGTCAAAATGTCTAAACTCATATAGTTATGATGTAAAATTAAATATAAACACAAAAGTGTAGATTTGACGTCGTCATGTACTGTAGAGAAATATGTAGTCCTTATGATCTTCTGTACCCTACACTTTTTTTTAGGGCGGCAGGTGAAGATGGCATTTATTCATACTGTTGCCAAGCCACCAAGAGATGTACGAATTCAGCAGGAAATTCATGGAACTGCTGTTCAGCAGCCTCATCAGCTGAGGTGCAGGTGGGTTTCAGTATCTTGAATGCAGAGAAATTTCAATGCATTTTTATAAAGAACTTTCTTTTATTTGTCTGTATTATAATTGTTTTAATATTTTCAAGTTCAATAACAAAGCACACAATATAAAAAGAACAGTACAGTGCTGTAAATTAATCTTTGGTAAGCCTTGTTCTTGCTATGCTCCTGAGCCACATAAAAGCCAGATCAGTCAACAACAGCAGCTTAGTAGGGTCAGAGTGTCGTAGACTTGTGTGATAACAGTGAGTGAAATGCTTTCTGAGTTTAGCCAAATGCAGAAATTGGAGCAATGTGTTTTATTCTGGTGCTTGGCTCCTTTAACAGTTGTAATGGGATGTTAATGTTCACCGCCTGTGTTGTAATGTGGATGTAGAGATTTTGTAAATTTGTGTATTTTTTAGTAAATAATTCTGTCTGCAACTTTCCTTACATTTTTCCAGTGTCAAAGCTCAGGAAAACCGGCCGAGGCAGAGCAGTAACGAGCTAAACAGGTCCAGCAGCACCAGTTCGGGGACAAGCAATACGCACGACCCTCGCAGAAAAACAAGTAAACTGACAAGACCAGTATAGATGCAATGCCACTACATTAAATGAAATGAATTACATGAAAAGTGATATTTATATAATTTGTGATTTACATTTATCATTAAAATTATTACCTTTTTTCTTCTCTTTTGCTCTCACAGGAGTTGCTCCAATGATGGCAAAGTCCTTAAAAGCATTTAAGAAACAACTGGGACGCAGATAAACTCTTGAATACATGACGTATGATATGGTGCACTATCATTCATTACCTTTGTACAGTACTGTGCTTATGTTCACCGTGGATTTTTCTGTGTTTGTCTAAATGCACAATTATTATTATACTTTTTCTCTGTGAATTGTCTTCATTATTAAATGGACAATTAAGTCAGCAAATTCACTTGTCTGTCTGAGCGAAATGGAGTCAGTGGGAGGTTTTTAATGGAGTGTGTCTCCCTCTAGAGGCAGACACTATGCTACTGAAATTTAAGTAATCTTAATGTGTTACAGTGTTACATATAATACTACATTAAATCACCAGGTTCATTGGTCATAGTATATTGTAATGTAACAATGAGGTTATGTTTTTTGAGTTCAAAACATTAATAGAAATGGATCCACTGTACTTTCAGTTAAAAGTGTCTGTGTCTTTGTCATATATAGCCAATTATAAACAGAAATGTGTCCCTATACTGTGATGAAATTACCACCTGGACAAAGTGCACAATCCAAAAGGCCTGGGTTCAGAGTAAAACAACAACTTGGGCAATATAATGGTGATGAAGTACAATAGTCTAACCATTAGTAAGTGCTGTGAAAAAGCATTTGGGGGTTGAACTTTTTGGAAAGTGTGTGTCCTTTTACATCTGGCGTAAATCTACCACAGCTTTTCATGAAAAGAACATAACAGTCAAACGTGGTGGTGGTAGTGTGGTGGTCTGAGGCTGCTTTGCAGCTTCTGGACCTGGATGACTTGGCATACTTGATGGAACCATGAATTCTGCACTTTACCAGAAAATCTGGAAGGAGAATGTCTGGCAATCAGTTTTGCAGTTGTTACTGCAAAGCGTGCCACAACCGGTTATTACGTTTATGGGGCAATTACTTTTTCACAAAGGCCCCGGGGAGGCTTGGACTTTTTCCTCTTAATAAATGAAATAATTTAAAAAGTGCATTTTATATTTACTTTGGTTATCTTTGTGCGATATTAAAATTAATTTAATGATTATTTTAAGCATGACAAATGTGCAAAAAAAAAAAAAAAGCTAAGGCAAATACTTTTTCACAGCTCTGTACAAGTACAGTAAAGACATGTGGATGTGAAAAGAGCATGAAAAACATCAATATACAAAATGAACTATCTCAGATGACTTGACCAGGACAGGTTACAGTGAGGAAAAGTTTTATCTTTTGTGAAATTAGACGGCAAAAGTAACTGTAAAGTTCCCCTTTCCAGTCCTCAGTCAGATGGATCACCTTGTTCAGGGAACTTCTTACTTCATGAATTCAAAATGGGTCATGACTGGTATCTTTTAACTTTTAAACTCAAATGGTTATTTTACCATTGTTTGTCTGTGCTGTTCTGCATTTCATTGTTGACGTAGACTCGTGCAGGGACAAGCTTTGCAAATTAGTGCACATTTCATCACCAGAAGAGACATAGTGAAGCATAAAGCATTTTTTCCATAACCACCATTCTCCACACCTTTGTGCCTCCAGCTTTTCAAACATGCTGGATCATGTTTTGTAGAGTTTATGAAGAAGCCTTTTTCACCTCAGTCATATTTCAACAAATAATTATTACACATTTGAGACCCACAGTCTTTGCTCTGGGTGTCACCTCTTCCTGGGGTCCCCAGGCTGTTGTTACTCCCGTGTGTCCCATCATGGCCGTCCTGTCTGGGACGGGACTATCCAGAGGAGGGACCGGAGGGAGGAGCAGCCTGAACGGTGACGTAGGATTGGAATGAGGGAGTGAATGTTCCGGGTCAGAAACTGGACGAGAGAGGAAATTAACTCCGGGACGAGGCGAGACGACGACAATACTACCCGCCTCCACACTAAGATGTAGCCTGGGCTTTTAACGCGAAAAAGAGGCTTTTAAAAGCGACGAGGAGCGACGCGACACACGGAACGAAGTGGATTTAAAAAAAAAAAAAACGAAAAAAAAAAACAGGTGCCTACAAAGTAACCAAAGTGAGACAACGACGGAGAGTAATTCCCATGTTCGCCGCGACCTGACGGACGTAGCTCGGCAACACTACCGCAACTTATTTGCTTGTTTACTGCCTGTAAGTTTCGCTTCGCTCGTGTTTTACGGTGAATTTAACCCAGGACTGTCCCACCGTAGCGATCTGTTGCATCCCCTCCTCCCCGCTGTTTGTTTATCGCACGGGTACGAGATTTATATCCACCTCCCCCGTGATGTTTCACTGTATACCCCTGTGGCGGTGCAACCGTCACGTTGAGGTGATCGATAAACGCCACTGCTCCCTGTTGTTTGTGCCCGATGAGATTTATCGCTATGGACGGAGTTTGGAGGAGCTTTTGCTGGATGCCAACCAACTCAGAGATTTGCCCAAGGTAAGAAGAAAACAGCTTCCGCTCACTCATTTGAACAGTAGGTTCAGAGGCAGGAACTTTCCCCCTAACTGCACCTCTCATGCCAGGGCAGCTAACGAAATACATGTGCCTCAGTTTGCGTTATAAATCATTTTGATCTGACTACCAGGTGTCTGAAACGTTGGAAACTCACCCCAGATCCCTGAAATTGTGTCTGATATGTCAGACTTGTTTAGTCAGGTGATCACCAACTGAAGTCAGTATACTCATCACTCTTTGTGTCTAAACTCTCATCGTCACATTCAAAATGTTGGACAGGACTGAAGTCCCAGTATGCATGACTAAGTGGCTTTTTGTTAAAGGTGAGTAATGGTACTCTATAGAAGCATTTACGCCCAATGGTTGCCAAACAAGTGCAGTAGAGGCAAACAAGTGTTTCACTGACTGAAACTTTATTTGTTGAAATGCGTTTAACAACAGAAAAGATGTCACCTTGCTGGTGAAGACCATGAGATGTGGCCAAAAGCTCCAAATAATTCCAGTCTGCTCACAGAGTGTGTGTCAGACAGGAAAAGAAAAATTATTATATCTCACAGTGCTGTTGGAGCCGGTTTTTTATGCAAAAAGGTGAAAGAGGCAGCAGATTTTATGATACTGACAGAATAATGCAAAAAAAGTGTTTAACATGAATTATTAAAATGGCCTTCACCGTTTCCTAGTGTCCAGTGACACCTTTAGATAGCTAGATGTGGAAGAAAAACTCCATCATTCTCTCATTTTATAATCTGTAGCCAGGCAGTGACTGGTGTTTATGCTCAGGTAAAGACCAAACCACCACAATCCAAAACGACTGAGTAATTAATACAACAAACAACTAAACAGGTACATGAAATCATCTTTGATGCTAGTCACTTTGAACTGGATGAGG
>OMLM01003384.1:19535-75879 GCA_900302695.1 Helostoma temminkii
TACGACACAGTCTTTTTACCATTAAATACCTTGCAACCTGGGTAACCCTCATGTTTTGATTGGGCTCAATCACAGTGGCTCAGTTTTTGTTCAAAGGAAACCAGGCAGGAAAACTGCGGGCTGTGGACAGTAGTGTCTGTGAGTTGCTGACAGGCTTGATGATGTTAGGTTGCACAAGCTTGGACTTTTAATTTGTCACCCTAATGCAAAATTAATAAAGTGGGATAGTAGTGAAAGGATTTACATGTTATTGTCAACAAGAATGGTTCATTTAGTGTTTGTCTGGACTTGAAACTGTGCATCCCAGATCAGACTGGTGTTGTTTGAAAAGCTGCTGCAGTAAGCGACTTTATGGTTTTGTAGCCGATTCCCTTTAACTTTTGCAGTCAAACTGGTTTTACCGTAGAGGCTGCTCTGGTTTCCACTCTGGAGAATGTATTTTAAGCCTGAGAAAACTGCGTTAGGTATTATCGCTGTAACCTTCAAAAGCAGGTTGTACATTTGGTTATATATTTGGTTTACAGCTGTTCTTGGCATGTGGATAGAGTAAGGCGTAGCCCTTTTAAGAAGTTGTTCTTATTGAATATAACTTAATTCATGACGGGGCAGGCGTTAAGCTAATAGGATAACTACTTTGTACCTTGTTTCATTTCTTTCTCATGTTCACTAATGTATAATTTTAACCTTCACCACAAGTAAAAGGAGCACCTACTAATAAAATAGTCCTAGTAGATGATTTGGTTTGTACATAAATAAAACATTGTTTCGTGAGGGAACTGCAACTTAGGAAAACACACGCCAGTAGGCAAAACAGAAGCAAATTTGGAAAACATCTTCACCAATTAGGAAGACAAATAAGCTCTCTGAGCCACTGTGCCATACAGTGATTAGATCTACAGTTTACAGAAGTCCATAAAGAAAAAAGGGGTTGGCATGTCCAAATTTTATGCAGCAGATGATGGCAACCTTTAATGGCTCTGTCACACCGCTTACTTTGTTCACTGAAGAAGAGCGCAGGCACATGTATTCTGTCTGAAAACAAAGACAGCATGATGTGTGCATGTTTTATGAAGACATAATGAATCATTGATCTAAACTGTAAAGTGCAGAACTATAAAGCCATATATGAACAAATAAGGTTTAGTTATTCTGATGTCTGGGCTTGCAAAGACAAGCAGGTGCACTTTCAGCATGACAAACAACAGTTTGACAGTTTAGCAATCTCTATACTCAGTTCAGAAATATTCCAAGCATGCGTGTTTGCAGGGTAGAGGGGTGGATTGTTTGCATGCCAACAAGAGAAGTTGTTTACTGTGGTCTTTGGCATGTCGATAATGTCTTCAGTGCCTGATGAATGAACACAAGAAATGTTCGAAATGTTCGACTGTTGCACAGTGAGCACTGATACAAAGTATCAGTGCTCACTGTGCGTTCTCATCCCATTTGCCTCGGAGGTGTTGAACTTAATATAATGTAACCTATAATAATAATCATAATAGCCTATGACCACTCACTTTATGATACTACTGACAATGATGTAGCAAAGCCTGGATACAGTAACATATTTTAAGTCAATCATTTCAACCTGCAGGCAGATAAAACGTGCTAGTCAGGCTGAACCTCAAGATGAAATGTCAAAGGTGTGGATTTTATAGTAACAGGATGAGGCAAGTTACACTTGAGCAGACAAAGTGAAGTCTGCTGACCATGTCAAGAATAAGGCTCGGGTTTGCCTAAGTGTGTTAAATATCTAAGGCTCGTGTATGATGGTTTTACCTGCTGTTTGTGCTGAGGCAGTGGGCTGACCAATAACTCGTCTTTTTGTTTATTAGGTTTCTGACAATTTGCACTTGACAAACTAGAAAGGAAGGATAGGAATGCAAGACTGGCAGGCAGCTGAAATGAGTTTGTCTGTTCATCTATTTTAAAATAATTGCAGTTTTCATTGTCGCCAGCTCTAATGGCACTAGACAGGAAGGCTGTGTCAAAGAGCTATTTTAATGGTTTTACTTAAAACTAATTATTTAGAACTCCAACAATTAGACAGTAACTCAGTTAGTCAGTCAACCACAAATTTGATTATTAATATCTGACATGTCCCAAGCAAAGTTGAAAACATCCTATGGTTGCAGTTTCTTTAGTGTAAAGAGTTGTTGTTTTTCTTGTGAAGAGGGCTTCATAATACATCACGTTAGTAAATCATAACATATTTTAACAATCTTGTTAGGCCAACACTTACTTCATTTTCATTAGTGATTAAGATAATCTCTCATTGTGGCCCTAGACTTATTATATTTGATGAGAACATCATCCCAGAAGTGAAGTTCGGTGGAGGGAACATCATGGTTTGGGGCTACTTTTTCACACCATCATGGAGGGGAAATGGATTCCCATAAGTCTCGTTTTGGCTCAATACGGCACCACAGTGAATTTGAGTTGAGTTAAAATGTAAATTGTCAGCTTTCATTAAAAATATTTTCGTCAAAAATGTTTGAACAAACCAACATAATAATGAAATGAGTTCTAAGTTTTAATGCACGTAGACATGAACTCGTAGACATGACCAGATGCAGGGTTTCATCATATGGTGATGCTTTTTGCTGCAGTTATTTTCAGTTTTACCTTCCACTTCCAACCTGCATTTTGTTGTGATCATCACAAAACCTTCTACGTTGTTTCTCCTATGTCAAAATGTCACATTCCTTTAACTCCAGTCTCAAGGTGTCTACCACACATGGATTAAGCAGCCACAGGTGTGACAGTTTTTGGAGGATTTAACAATGACCTCCGAACCTGGGTGGCATCACAGCAAAATACTGCTGCAATAATGCTGCCTACCCCCTGAAGGATTTGTTTTCTTTTTGCGGCCCAATCACAACATGCTTGAGTGGCAGTGGATACTCTTTGGACTTCATATCGAGGGTTTAACAACAATAGATTCAAAATACAAATGCCACACTTCAACTCTAACTCTAAATGTCTGCATTTTCATACAGTATTTTTGACAAAACTCAGCTTAAACTGCAGCCTAAGTTCGAGCATCAGTGTTGCTGTGGGGCTCTGCTACCCTTACCACCGTTTAGGCCTTTTACACACAGTGGTGCCAGTGAAGGTGAGATAAAGGAATATCTGGTCTGAGACAGGAAGCTGCAGCTTTTCTGACATGTAGTGGTGTAGTGGTAGAGAAAATGATGTTATGAGTCCTAGAGCAGGAAACCGGTGGTTCAACTGTCACGTTGATCTATATGAAGATTTAGTTGCACAGAAAGTAGAGCTGGTGAGTTTCTGACATGGTTGTGGACAGTTTTAACTCTAGCTTATGCTGTGACACATAATACAGTATGCATATGACCTGCACATAACTGTACAGTGGAACTTGGAATGGTCACTAATCATTTGACACTGAAGTCTTTATGGCTACAGGGCTGCAGCTTCAGAAATATAATGGACAAGACATTTGTGCATGTTTTTTTCTTAATAAAAAAACCCACACAGGCCTCATATAGATAAACAAACGCATTACATTTTTTGCATTGTGTGACTACATTAAAGGCGTTTGTTAACAACTTGAATTGCATGAATCCATTCACTTACTTCCTGAATGGGAGTTGACAGGATGGTTAATGCATTCTTGACTCAGACTGTTTTAGATTTAGTCTCACACATGGGTGACTGGGGCGTGGCACTGAATGACAATAACGGGAAGAACAGGTTTGCTATCAGTATGCTAATGCAAGGCTCTAAAGCCTGTTGGAAATTTGCAGCTAGACTGATAATGCAGGTGAATCAGTTGTATATCAATCTGTAGTCTTTTTTTTTTATTGTCAAATGGATTAAAAAGCCAAAGTCTTTCAAATAAAACTGTTGTTGTTTTCTCCTGAGCTGAAAGATCTGAGTCCTTGATACTCAATGTTTTGAGTGCTTATGTTTGTTTTCAGCTGCAGTCGCTGTGTCGTAAGGATTTGTTCAAGCAGGAAGCCTGAAAGTAGTACAACATGTTGGTAGAAACATCCACCACAAAGGTTTACCAAAGGTTTAAAGCTTCTAAAGCATACATTTTGCATTATTGTTAACAGATCAGGGTAGTTCTATAGAAATGAACAAGTCTGTACTAGCCAAGACTCCACTGACGATATCATCTTGAGCTTGGCAGTTATGATTCAGACACTGACATAGCTGAACAGAGACTGCACCCACAAGGTGTTTTTTTTTTTTTTTTTTAAATAAGTAAGCTAAATGTGAAAGTGAAATTTAAGTAGTGAGGATGCAAAGCTTAGGCAAACAGTCATTACTTGTAAGACTACGGGTTTGTTTGCTCCACTAAAGTAATGGATTACAGACTGTTTGAACTGTCTTAAGACCTTGGACTGACGTGGGCATTTTGAAATAGGGTGGAGTTTGACTTTTGGACTCTAGGGCTTTATTTATTGTGCATGCATTATTAAAATGTGATCTGTATCTGGATATAGTCTTTGGATAATGAGCAGCCTGATCATGAGTTTCACAAAAGCAAACATCTTTTACAGATTGCTTTACACCTAGCGGGCATTAGCTAAGATCTGGCCAGGTAAGCTGGCAGTGTATTAACATTATCATTATGTAATGTGCTACCCATGATTATAGCTTTTTGTATTTATTACCCACATTAAACAAAAAAGGAGGTGGAAACTCACAATCTAGTTTTTAGAAGCGCTATTGTTTGCTGCCGGCTGTACTACCTCATTCGCAAAGTTCTGCAAACTCTTTTAGAAGCGTGTGCCGACTGGATAATTGTTTGTCAGAATTTGACAACAAAGTCATTTGTATTTCTAAGTATCGACTATGACCTGTCAATATTATTTCCAGAAGCGGTGTCCAGCTATTTATGATTTTTTTTGTAGATAGCAGAGAGGAGAACAGTCTGTAGGAGAATGTAGACAGTAAAAAGGCAAACCATTAACTATACCAGGACCCCAAAGTTGAAGAAACCAAACAAATTCAACCATCCTTAACTTTATTATTTACCTTTGATTTGCCAGCTTTATCACATTTAAATTTATTGTGTAAAAGGTCTCTAGAACGATAGCCATATATACTTACTACTTACTTCTTTTATATTAGAACAACTACTGTATGGGCTTGACTGACATTTCCTTACCCTCAGATAGTTCTGTTGCTCCAGATAAAGTAGAAGAAAACCTGAACCTGTTACCTTATTTCATTTCCAACATCCTCACCAAACTTCTCCCTGAGCAAAAGTATAAATGTAAATACACTGAGTCATTATAATTTCTGACAATACTAACATGGTAAAATCAACATTAGTTAAAGATTGTAATGCAAACAGTTAGTCATTTGTGTCACATAACATCACACACTTAACCCTTTCCTCCCTAGTGATCCCTGTATCAGAATTGACAGCATCTGTTATGATTGCATTAATTTTGATAATTCATCCAGTGGTTCCTTCCTTTTTGGAAAGGTCAATTATTATTAAGTCTGGTTATGTGTTTTTACATGGAATAAAAAATAACCTAGTGCATAAGGGCTTAAATATAAACTGATTATGCTTCATATATAGAATACAATTCAAATCTGACTGATTTACTACTACTACTGTTTTTTTTTTTTTAACTAAACATACATACATATAATTTCTTTTTACCTTTCAGCAATTTTTCCAGCTGGTGAAACTAAGAAAACTTGGCCTAAGTGATAATGAGCTCCAGCGACTTCCACCAGAAATAGCCAACTTCATGCAACTGGTAGAACTGGATGTCTCCCGAAATGGTAAGAAGGGAAAACTGTGACATACCACAACACCACAAACAAGTAGAACATCAACACATAACCAGTCGTTACATATTTATTTTTTTAACTGTGTTTCTGAGTAATTTCTGTGAGAATGTGTGTTTACAGTTGAGCACCAAGACACCAATAAATTAAAAGAATGAATGTAATTCTCACAATTACTCCTCATTAGGGAAGATTAGGCTATAAACAACATAAGAAAACAAGGTTTTCATTAGCCTGAATTGTGGAGACTTGAATGTATTCCTTTAGATACACTGGTGAGGTTTCTCTTGCAGCACAGCAACAGGGTTTAATTGAAAAAAGTGGAAAACAAAACTAAAAACAAACAACAACAAAAATCATGCTGTTGTTGTTTTGAGATCTGCACCTTCTTCCACCACATATTGAACATGTTTTAAAAGCAGAGCTGAAATGTGTGTTTTCTCTTGTTCAGATATTATGGAAATTCCAGACAGTATTTCATACTGCAAAACTCTTCAAGTGGCAGATTTCAGTGGAAATCCGTTAACGAGGTAGGACTATAGATTATGTTTTACTTTTCAAAAAGGAAAACAAATATCAGTCATATTTCAAATGTAATGCTATTCAGCTTCTATAAAATTGATGAAACATTTTTCAGCAGGAGCTAAACTGTGTAGCTCTGTGGTATATGTTCAAGGAGACATTTGTGTTCAGTACTTTTAAATGCACACTAGTTTACACAGTTAAGCACACAAAGCCAATAGTAACAGTCAAACAGTTGAACAGTAAACATCTAGTTATGACTGTGTATGTAAGAATCTATGTTGTTGTCGGTTATAAACTGAGAATATAAAAGGCTCAATCTGAATATGTAAATAAATAAATTACTGGTATATTGACATGTTGATGTAAAGTAGCATAGACACGATTTTATCTATAAACGTGTTAGATGGCATCGGAAAATATTAATAGTATGTTCTAGTACGTTTTGGTTTACATGGAGCTGCATATTTATGCTGTGAGTGTGTCCAGAAACCAGCAGCAAGCTGCAAGTGATAGGCACTTATTAAGGCTTGTTGATAGCTTGCGTATTATATAAAACCCATCACATTTCAAAGTGTTATAATTTAGTGCAACAATGCAACGAGATCTCTAGCTTAGATTACCTGTGGTGCATCTTATCTGTTTGCCTGGGACAAGCAGAGGAAAATGAGAATGTGGACACATAGTTTTGTTTTTTTTAGGAGATCGGAGTGAGAGAGACCCGTTGTGCTGATAAAACTTTGCTTAACATTACTCACATTCTCCTCAGGCACATAACAATACATAACATGCTTGCTGAGAGTTCTCTTCTCTAGAAACTCATATGTATATGTATTGTTATTGTTGTGAATATTAAGATTGACAGTTATGTTATTACATTCCTTATCCTGCTTGGCATCTCACTTTGTGCTCGGGTTATTTTTCCAGGTTACCTGAAAGCTTTTCAGAGCTACGGAATCTAACTTGCCTTTCCATCAATGATATTTCTTTGCAAACTCTTCCAGAAAATATTGGAAAGTAAGTATCATCATACTTTCAAATAAAATTTCATCATACTTGCTTTGAAATAAAAAGTACATCTTGTATTTGCCAGTAGAACATTTTCACATAGTTTAATAGCAGAAGCAACAATGTATGTATTTTACTGTGACATTACTAATATCTCCTACTTCGAAAACCAATGATTTTAAGGGTGTAACATTTAGAAATCAAACTTACAGATCATTACTGATGCACTAGCACCCTGAGGTGCTAATTATACACTTTTCCCCAGTCTTTGTTTAAATGTGCGGCATGAATACTTGGTAACTTTACCAACCATTGAATTTCATTTGATAAATATTATTAAATACCAAACCAGTTTCAGTTGCAGTAATATCATCCTCGCAATAATGCAATGCGATCTCAGTTTCCGCTAGCCGACCTTAAAAGTATGCGTGATGTGTAAAAGCAGATATTACTTTGCTCAACAAAAATGAGCATTTTCTTATAAAATGCATTTAATTCAAATCTTTTGTTTAAATTGGCTCCTGTCTCTGTGAATGATTCTTTATATAGTTACCTGGTGCGGGCTGTTGCTGCAGTTTTCTCACAATGCATTGAAAAGTCCTCCTACACATCCGGCTCACACACTAAATAGGAGCACTTCCAGATCATCAGTATTCCACCTACTGAACATCTAACAAAATGTTATGCATTAAATGCTATTAGCAAAAAAAACCACACACGCTTATTCAGTCATAATTATCTCTGATCTTTTGGAAATCTCCTACATCTCAGTACAATAGGGGAAAACATACCAACAACATTACTCTTCACAGACACATCAGTCACTGTCCTCTGCTTGGCTGCATTGTCTTTGTTCATAAAAGGAAAAAGGCTTGTTGTGAGATGGCATACTGTCTGGAGTAGCGAAAAGGCTACATGTGCCAACATTCTTATTCCTAAATGGTCTCTCGTATTGTTGAGTTCAGTTATAATTGGATTTAATAACAGAACAATGTGCTTTTATGTCAGATTACCACAACAGGATGTTTTTGTTAGAGTTTAGGGTTTCAAAGGAAAATTAAACTTCACTGGGACAGTTTTAAAATGACAAAATTACTTATGTGCACTTCTGAACAAAAATCATATTCATATCCTGATATTTGACAAAGCTATAGTGCTACAAAGAATGTTTTTTAAACATTATTAATGTATATTATTATTAATAATAACCTTATAGAACACTTATCAAATAAAGTGCAATGTGCTGTATATTTTTGTAGTTTTTAACAGGGATCCTGGTTAAAAAAAAAAGAGGCTGAGGATCCCAAAGTTTGTGAAGGTTCATGTGGAGTTAAAAGATTAGCAATTGCTACATAGTTACATCTTGATTAAATACATGACATCTCGTTAATTTATGTATGTCTTTAAACAAAATAAATTGCTGTAAGAATTGGTCTCAAGAGAAATATTTTTTGAAGGCGCTTCAGTGCAGCAGAATTTATTTTAATGTTTTAATGATTATTGGTGGGGTTCGGTTGGCATATTTTAACTGTTAGATAACTGCTGAAGCAGTTGAAGCAAAACTACACAGAGATTTGTCTTGCTTTGCCAGACTGCCATAAGTTAGGGATTATTGCTCAACCTCTGAGGGATAATTCATGGATGGTGGTGGGGAGCCTGACTGACTGATTGGAGAAAAGACAATTTTTTGCTTCTTTTTACATCTTCATGGCTGTAGATTTAATACTGTGCAACTTTTAGATCGACTGTTTTGCCTTGATGTTGAATGCATCTGGTGATAAACCAAGATATAACACAAAACCATTTTACTAGATGACTGACTGATGATCCATACTGTGATGGATTAAGAATCGTGTGCTAAACTGGGCTAGATTTTCCTTCAGTTTCTAGATGCTGGGTCTAAAATGTAACGCCGTGTTAAACCTTGTTGTTAAAGACATAATCTGTCTGCTTCCAAACAATGTGCTTCCTGGCATCATAATACTTTTTATATGCAAATTAATTTCTGTGCCTTCCTAAAGTTTATATTAGAAAAGTTACTTATTTTCTGCTTGGTTTTGTAGACTTCCCTGGCTTTAACAGCTCTTACCCATATTGTTGTTTTTTACCCCGACAGTGGCTGTAGACATGCATGAGGACTGGCCTTTTGAAGCAATAGTGATATGAAACACTGCATATGACTCATTTTCAACATTTTCATTTTAAGGTTATCTCTATAACATTTGCATTTTTCTCCCAGCAGAGTCAGATCTCCTAACACCCTTTTGCTCATGGTGCAGCATGTGCTCCACATATGTTTTATATCTATCTTGCTTAACTCAGTGACTTATGGCCTGCTCCCTGTCAAGAGAAGAAGTAAATGAAAACCATAACACAGTTGGAACAATTCGCTGTGGGTTCTTAGAAGCGGATAAGATAAACGTCCAAGGAGTTAAATGACATCAGTGTTTTAACTCCTGAGAAGGGTGTGTCTTCTGAACAAAAAAATGATGTTCATAGGCGGCAGTTAAATGGTTGTTTTCATTATTCAGCTGATCGCTAAAGCCAGATTTCAGATTGAATGTGCTGAAATTAGGAAGATTTTCTGTCTTTTAATCTCTGACACAGTGATTTGATTTTGTGAATGAAAAACACCCACAGAAAGCAAGATTAGCAAAAAGTAGCAGTTGTATTTCATGTTGTCCTAGTTGAGGATTTAATTAAGGGAGATTTTATATAAATAATATAAAAATCAGTCTTATTATCAGTCTCTGCTACCGCATAAAACATGGAACTACAGTATTTAGTCTGGTTTCTGATCAACAAGATAGACTTTGTACAGTGCTGCGAGTCATAAAATTTTCCATTAACTGGGTTCATGTATAGCACTGAGGCATGCATACATAACTCTGCAAGAAGATAACCCTGTACTTTGGTCTATGATGGCTATTTAGACATTTTTCTCTTCATTAAAAACATGCAGCAGTTGTTTGTGCTGCTACAATTTTACAGTCTTGATAAGACTGACACACCTCCAAAGTACTTCCTGTTCTCAAATATCTGATTGCAAGGACACATTTTACAGCCATTTTTAGTTCCATTTACAAACTATGATTTCAAAACACCCAGAGCATCATGGTAATATTTGCCTGTTTTAGAAACATATGAAGTATAGAAACTATGTTTTTAGAAACATATAATCATAAATGTGCCTCTCATTACAGCCTTTCCAATTTGGTATCACTAGAACTCAGAGAAAATCTGCTAACATTCCTACCAGAGTAAGTAACCAGGTGCTGAGTGTGTGTGTTTATGTATATATATATATATGGATATATATCTTTAAGCCTCTGCATTTGTATTTTGAATGTGTTTTAGTTTGGTCTTCTCTTGTGTCTGCTATCCACAGGTCACTATCTCTGCTTCATAGACTTGAAGAACTTGACCTAGGAAATAATGAACTTTACAGTCTGGTAGGTTTTCTTTTCCTTTTTTTCCTGAAAGCTTGTTTAATCAGAAATATACCATACAACGTGGCCTCTCAGAAAATGAGCAGGATGAAACTTTTTCTCATTTCCTTACTCTTGCCATGTCCAAGTAGATTAGCATCCCTCGAGAACAGCTATCACCTCTTATCACGCAGATTGGAGGATGACCATCTGCTTTGAGCTTTGGTTTTAAGTCTTAATCTTATGTGAGCGGCCTAAACTTTAGTGAATGATTTAGTGACAGATCTAGCATCCAGACTTAATTTATGTTTTATTATAAAATGTATTTTTGATGATGAATATCATGCACATTTACAAAACCATAAATGTTTTTCCTTAGTGCATTTCACTGTAAAATCTAATGTACTAGATTTTATATATGGACATGCAGTAGTTGTGTAACCTTGGTTTCAATTATCTAAATAGAATTGAATCTTTATGCTTGCTATGTGCACTCATTTTGAAAAGAAGTACATGATCAGAGTCAAGTTCCTAATATTGCAAATGTAGACTTTTCTCTTTGTCTTCTGTGTTCCTGGCTCTCACTCTGTCATCTGCTGCATTGCTTCTTCCCACATAGCCGGAGTCAATAGGCTGTCTTGTCAGCTTAAAGGACTTTTGGCTGGATGGAAACCAGTTGGTCCAAATACCTTCGGTAAGATATGATACAAATTAATTTTTTGTTTTTGAGATTCTGTCGTATCTTTGATATTTGTCTTATCTTAGGGTGCATATGTCTTTTGTCATGGCGTAAGTCCTGAGCTTGAATATGGCAAATGCTTTCTCATATGGCATTTCTCGCTGTGTTATTGTAATTTATGTGTTTGCTTATCACAAATTATCTTTTCTGAACTTTAAGGAGATGGGCTCTATGAAAAGCCTGTTGTGTCTCGATGTATCAGAAAACAAACTGGAGCACCTTCCAGAGGAATTAGGAGGCCTGCTGTCACTCACTGACCTGCTGGTATCTCAGAACCTCATTGATGCTCTACCAGAAAGTATCGGTAAGCATGTCTGCTGGTATGATTATCCTGTGCCTTCATTTAAAGTGACTTTTTCATTAGCTAATACCATCAGAGCAGTCACACACTGAGATAACTTTAGCACCTTGAGGGAAAATATGCAAGAATTACATTGACGATGTCTGACAATATGTGCATTTGTTATTTCCCTGCAGGAAAACTACAGAAGCTTTCTATATTGAAAGCTGATCAGAATAGGCTAACCTTTCTACCAGAGAGCATCGGCAACTGTGAAAGTCTTACTGAACTTGTGCTCACAGAGAACAAGCTACAGGTTTGTTTGCGACTGTGTTATTATGTAGTCAAACTATGAAACACTATGGGCTTCGAACCTGCGCACATATTCAGTACAGTTTGGTTGATGTGCTAATGTTTTAAGTACAAATTAGCATGTTCATTCTCGTTAGATGTTTCTCTGTTAACATCAACAACATCACTATTAGGAAGGTTTTAGTTAAATGATAATTTGGTTTTGTTTTATTTAATATTTTTTCTATTTATTTTTGATTTGATCTATTGTTACAGAGTTTGCCTCGGAGTATTGGAAAATTAAAGAGACTGTCCAACTTCAACTGTGACAAAAACCAGCTTATGTCACTACCTAAGGAGGTGAGATTAATATTTGAACCAATATTATTTCATTTAAAAAATTCAGTTCATTCACACACTGAGACACAACCAGCATAAGGACTTTAAAACAGGTGTAATGTATTCGTTAACCTACGTAAAGTTTGTTTGTGACTCAACAATGAACTCTCTCATTTCACCAGTGTTATTCCTCAGTTCTCTGGTTTGCTCGGCTCTGTCTGAGCGTCATTGTTTGTATGTGACATTCTTCTCTAACCTCTTGTCTGTATAAGTGAAAGCACGCCTGGTTTAAAGATTCATGTGAAAGGCTTGTTTAGACGTTGTACAATGCTCCTGTGTCTTAATGATGCAAAGAGTGCACTGTTTGGAGAGAAATAACAGTTCAGCACACTTGGTCTACATGATGAATTGATGGTGTCACTGCTTTCTCAAACCAGCATTGCATGGCAATCACAGTGTCACCATGGCTCAAGTATTGATTTGTGCTTTGCTGAGCTACTTGAACCCCAGGCCATTTCTATGGATTCTATTGATTGATGATTAGTCTCTCATAACACTGCTTAAATTATGTCCATGATTACATGGAAGTAGATCTAATCATATATATAAATTGTTTTAGACTTTAAAAGTTTGTTCATTTTGTTTTGTTTATTGTCGACTCAAATGTTAAATATAACATGATATATAACATGATAAATGTCTGTAACAATACTGGTGTCATGTTCAGGTCTGTGTCTGAACATTAATAGATTACAACTACAGTTCAGCCGGCCCATCAAGTCTATGCTTTGTCTGTCTACTAGGACTAATTGCTCCTAATTTTAGGCAACTGTGCCACATCCCATTGACATTTAACAGCTCTGCCATCGAAATGACCAAATCAAGGACAAAGCTGGCAATAGCTGACCACAGATTCACACTAGTTTATTTTGTTCTGGCATTGCTAAAAAGTAGGATTTATACCCACATGAACTGATTCTACACCTGCTGTTGTCTTTAAGGGAAAATATACAGTTGACACTTTACAGTTATGGACATCATCATGTTGTCTCCTCTGTTACTTAGATTGGTGGCTGCACAGGTCTGAACGTCTTCTGTGTTCGAGAGAACAGACTGTCAAGGATACCTTCAGAGCTGTCCCAGGCAACAGAACTGCATGTGCTTGATGTGTCTGGAAATAGGTATGTCCAGCAGAGGATAGTATGTACCATCTTATCAGTCCAGCTCTGTGAAAACTTTTCTCTATCACACTGTTTAATATTATTAGTATTATTTTCATTTCTTAAAGATTATCTTGATATTTCAAACACTTTACTTGCTGTGTGGCAGTAGGTTTGTTTGGCTTTTGTTTGTCTGCCTGTACCAGTTTTAACCAGAGTTTGTGTTCAGATGAAGCTGCAGCAGCGTCTGCTGCTTAGACACACACAGTCATGTTTCACTAAACTTGTGAGGACACTAACATAATGCATTACCTTGCCCCTCACCCTAACCCTATTTATAATGGCCAAATACCTTTATTGTAATCCGAATAAACCCTTAACAATGTTATTGAAGCATAATTTGTCCACAAAAGGAAATAAAGACGTGCGCACACACACACCGATTCATGTCTGTATCTGGTGAGTGTTTCTGCTCCTCCACACTGTCAGAACAACCACCCCGTCCTCAGCTTAATGTGCCACGCATACTAGTCCTCCATAGTATCTTGGGGTTTTTTCACATCCAAGGTCATACAAGCAAATTTGTCATTTATTTTCCCGTTTGTTTACAGGCTCACTCACTTACCGTTGTCTCTGACAACGCTGCGTTTGAAGGCCTTATGGTTGTCAGAAAACCAGTCGCAGCCTCTCCTCACCTTTCAGACAGATACGGATCCTGACTCAGGAGAGAAGGTTCTCACTTGTGTGCTGCTGCCTCAACAGCCGAGTGAAGCGGACAATAAAGGTAATGTTTTCATCAAGTGGAAGCCTTAAGATAAACCTGGTATATTTTGAATAACCAAAGTATTAATCACCCGTGCTATCAGGAGCAGCAACAGACTCAATATACCGTTTCTCATACTGGTTGTTTAAAACTACACCAAATATGTACGCATTGTTTGTATTTGTGGTATTTGTATATATGCCATATACACGCATGTAAGTAGATCAGCACGGCACTAAAGTGTCAGGGGTTTTCTGGAGGGAAATGAGTCCTCATCAGCTCTTGTGTCATCCCAAAGTATTTAGTTAGGCTTTGATTGATATTATCACATGATCATCTCTGGGAAGCACACTGTGTTCTACGCCCTCTGATCCCTCCCTACAGTATCTGGATCACAGTGCCTCTAACAGATCAGGCCCTCTCTGCTCCCTTGAGGCCCGTCTTGGTTATGTTTTTACGAAATGTGGTGGATTGGACAGCTAAAGAGGCTTAGCTGTTGTTGGCCTCCTGCAATTAAGAGCTTGCCCATTGGGTGTAGAGATGTGGATGGCAGTTGACTCTGTCTCCGCCTGATACAACAATTTATTCTATTAGGTTTCATTGCTGTCACCCACCTACTTGCACCTAAATCTACCTAAACCTATTTGTTCCTTTTTGTTCTGTGTTGCATATGAAAAGGTGTTTGTTTCTCCCTCATAAAGAAATGTATTGATTAATTCTTGTGTTAAACTGTCCCTCATGTGGGAGAGATGCAGATGTAAGCCTGGATGAGGTCAGATGAGTGAGGCTGAAGCTGAAGTTGGGGGCTGGGAAGATTGTGTTGCTGTAAGCCTGTGACTAAGCTGGGATTTGAAACTGTGATCTGGCAGTTTCAGACTCTCAGTTATGAGCGCTGTTTTTGCGTTGTATGACAGCTTCTTTCTTGAGTTGGCACACTGCAGAGAAGCAAACGACCGTATTGATTTTAATCTGCTAAAGTATTCACTTCTATAATTCAGTCTCAGTATTTATGTGAGCATGAATTCCAGTAAAACAAATGTTGTCTCTTTTGACAGGCTCTGATAAACTTTCCCGCTGTGGAGCCATGGAGAGCCTGGTGAATGACATGGCAGATGAGACGTGGGACAGCAAAGGACAAAACAGGATCAGCGCCATTCACTTCCTGGATGACGGTGATGAGGAAGATGATGACAAGGTGAGACCAGTTAGCCCAAGACCACAACATGACATGGTTCTAGAAAAAAGCAACTATGAAAACCGAAAAAGCCATTATTAAAGGATAACGCTTACGTTAGTTTTGAGCTGCTCCACACTGCCAGACCCCTGAATATTTAGGATACATATACATTATTGCACCATAAGTGTGCTGCTATGTATTTTATTTATAAGCTGCTATTATTATTTACTTATTATTATTTTTTATCAAATTTACTTTTCACAAATCCACAATTAATTTTATCATAGACTGTTGAAGTGTAAGAGACCTGAGCGCGACATTTCGTTCTCTCATGTATTTAATCAGTGAATGACAATAAAGAATCCTTGAATTATAAACCATTAATATTGGGGGAAAAAAAATCACTTGACGACAGTACTACAAGAAATCTTAAAAGATCTCCAATCTTCAAGTGATCTAACTTTCTGTAGCTAATTTCACAGCAGACTATCTAGTAGTTGTGATATTAACTATTAATGTGCTGGAGTTTCTAGAGGAAAGACTGGGGAAAGTTTCGTCTGAACAAAAATTGGCATCTGTTAAAATCTACATATCCTAAAGTTTACCATATTCCATAGTTAGTACAAGTTAATTTTGTTCCATTTTTTTATGTGCGGTGAATGACCTTTAGTCTTCTTCTTTATCTGTTATGTTCTAAACTCAGAACTGCTTAACAAAAACTCTCATTTCGGCACAGATACAGCAAAGGTATCACTAAATCTGTTTCTTTCTAACAGGCTACACTCCTTCGACGGGCCACACCTCATCCTGGTGAACTAAAAACGATGAAGAAAACAGTTGAGAACCTCCGCAACGACCTGAACGCTGCCAAAGGCCTTGACTCCAACAAAAATGAGGTCAATAACACTACAGACAGACTGACCACGTCTGTGTGACCTTAACCTCAGAAATGTTTTTTACCTCCTGTGTCTTGTCGTATCGTCCTGCACAACCCTACAGCCCTTTAAAAAAAATTTCTTTAACCCTGGTGTAAACCTGGTGTGGCCTATCCTTTAAACCCTGGGATGTCTGTAACCCTGCTCCACCTTCAGTCCTGTAAAACGTGTTTAAGTCTACCAGGGCCACCGTGCCTTCCTCTTTTTAATTAATGTCCAGAGCAATAATCTGCACAGAGACGCTCCATTTAAAAGATATTTTAAAGATTTATTACTTTTTTAAATGCCTCTTTTTAAAAAATATACATTAGGTAGTTGCACTATTATAAGTCTTTATAATGTGGTCAAACCTTTTTAAATGTATTATATATATTTGTTCTATATCTATTTTTAAAACACTGGGTAAATTTTTCTTATTACATTTTGGGCAAGCAAACGCAGGAGTTTTTGGACCTACTGATTAAGGATTATTGTATAGTCTCTTGTGAATATTGATACTTTTATACTTTTTGGCAGCTCTGATGTAAATAAAAATGTATAGCAAATTTCTTAATCCGTTTTAAACATTTTTCTTTTCAAACTTGGTACTTTTTTTTTAATTAAAGATAGCAACGAATTAAACATGGTCACTTATGTCTTATTCAATCCATATAATTGTCATCAGGCAAATGAACGGCCATTTTTGTTAATCTGTGAAACACGTAGACCTATTTTTAAATAATCAATTGGATTAATTAAGTTTGGAATTTAGTACTGCACATTAAACTTTACTCATCTGCAATGTAATTATGCAGAAGTAACAATGCCTGTCTTATTTATATGTGCTGTGCTTCACTGCTTTGCTATATTTTTTAAATAGATGCCAAAAACCTCTTTTAAAAGTTATCTTTCATTTTAACAAACAGTACTGTATAAAATAGAGACTTGGTGAGAAAGAGGTTAATACCACAAAGATGGCATCCTATAAAAATGTAGTTGTTAGAAGTCCCACTTTAATGCACTTCTCAGCATTTTTCAAATCTTGTCCTTTTATATGGTACATGATAAATTGTTTTTTTTTTAAATTGTTTGCAAGAAAGAGGATCAGAGAAACTGGTTCAAATGTTGTCTTTATGTTTTTAATTATATTCTGATCAAACTGCACAAAACAGATCTCAAACAGGCACTGGGCCTTGAGATCTGGATGACTTTAACCACTGATCAATAAAGTGAGTGCAACACTAAATAAATGTTTGTTATGCCTTTAATTTTGTTGTTTTTTATTTACTTTTACTTTAATTTTACTGAATTAAATGAAAATACCTTCTATCTTGATACAATCTCAGATGGGCAGAATTTGCTTAACCTTTAAATATCAAAATAAATAAAATGATTTTAGTGTGGTCTGTCTTATTACTCAGATGCAAAAATTAAACATGGACAAAGTCAGCTCAGATTTAAACTACCTTTCAGGTTGTAAACCAGATATTTCATTTCTTGACCCTTCCATTGCTTGTTTTGTCTGTTCAGCAGTGCATCGTGTTTCTGTAATGCGCCACCAGCATGTGCCACATTTGACTTCTCTACCCTGCACGTGCTGCATGTTGTACTGACACTGGCATGTTTTCCTTATGTTAAAAAATGGATGTACATATATTTGGTGCTCAACACATTTAAAACAGAGTGAAACTAGAGCCACAAACATATGTATAGATATGTTACAACTATGATGCATTACTATAGTTTGTCGTTTCAGTGTTAAAGGTTTTGACAAAAACACATATTTGATTGAATTGTTTTGTTTGTTAAGCCTGAGCAGATAAGCATATTTAAATAATCACTTTGGTTTTTTCCTAAATATTATGATTTTTTATATGTTAAATAGCTGTTGCTGGTGTTCAAGTACTGTACAGGTATTTCATCATCCATCACTCTCTTTCTTTGTCTCCCTTTTAAGATGTACTGAAGACAAAATTTGTCAAAAGGCAGAGAAAGAGACGAGCACATTAAGCTTTGGAGACAAAGCTACAATTGCACCCTGCTGTAATGATGTTTTAGTGCCCCTTGTGCTAAATGTGCTTGCATTATAAATGGTTAAGCAGGATTTACTCGAGCACACCGATTATCAGCTGCTACACTGGTAAGAGTGGGATTCATCCCACATTCCTCTCAGGATCAGCTCTGAGAAGCTTTGTTGCTTCTTCTTTACACTCTATCCAACTTTGCCAAAATGCAGTTTAAACAGCTTTTCATAAGAAAGGATACAATAACTTAACATTCATCAATCTGTCATCAGTTGAAGATGTTACTTTGAAATTAAATTTTCAGGTATCTTCCGACTTTCTCCAGGAATGTAGAAATCCTCATACTAACCCATCTCTCAGGACCAGTAGCCAAGACTGGGCCATCCCAGGTTTCAGCTGGGTGGCCAACAAAGACTGCCTACAGGGGGGTGCTCAGCAGGTCCTGTCCAGCAACAGTGTGTGTAGTCGCTACTCCAGTGCAGAGGATGTGAGAGAAATAGAGCAACCAGCAGAGGTCTGTTTTTTCAATTCAGCCAGCTTATATCTTTTATTGTGATTTAAACTTCAGTGAAATATTCAGTCATTTCTTCTCACCAGGTTGGTGCAGGCCACCTGTCACAGAGCAATGCCATTACTTGTCATTTTCGCCATCAAAGAGGCAAAACCCATGAAGGCAGGAATTTTCAGCATCACAGAGTTCCTAATGCATCATCTGGTCTCAATGGAGACCCTGTGCAGAAGATAAAGATTCCCTCTGTCAGAGGACACCTGAAGTCTCATTCAGTGACAAAGAAGTCCCCTCCTCAGGAATCATCCATGTCTGAAGTGCCATTAAGAGTAACTGCAAGCTGTGTCTTTTTTTAGATGTCAAATTAGCTTTGCAGGCAATTTAGCAAAGTATTGATAGTGGTAAAGTAGTGCTAACCAGCTTCTAGTTCTAAAGTGTGTTGGGCCTCAGGCTTCAATTGCATACAAATTATACCTTTTTTTATTTTTAAAACACGTTCCTCTTAGTTACAGATCAAAGTATCTGGCCAAAGGGGAACTTTGGGAATCAGCATTGCTGGTGGGAAGGGCTCTTTGCCCTATAAAGACCATGATGAGGTAAGTGCTCGGTCTCTTCCAACAAGTTAATTTGGCTGAATGAAGATACTAAGAATTGAGGCAGCCTTTGATCGATTTAGTTTTATCAAACACTTACAACCAACATAAATAACAGGTTAATATGGATATTGTATATTTTCTTTCAGGGCATTTTTATTTCAAGAGTAACAAAAGGGGGAGCTTCAGAAAAAGCAGGCATCCATGTTGGAGACAGATTGCTGGAGGTACGAGTGAAATCATTTTTCTAATGTTTGGCATCTCTTTTCATACTGTCCCATTCACTGACTGCTAAATATACAACCTAGCATGTTAAATATGGTTGATCAAATGGAAACCATAAACTCCAGGAAACTTGTGTTGGTGTTCCTCTTGTGACCAATGGAGGGCATCATAAGACCAACAAATCAGACTCAGCTGGGCTTTAATGATTAAGTCAATATGAGGCTGACAAATAGAAAATAGCAAATGTTTAGACTGACATATTGCCTAGAAGGGATATAAATATTATCTTTCAGTCATAGGCCAGCTCAATCCCCCACCTTTGACTCCTGTTCCTACTTTAACTGAGGCCTGAAAGTATAATATGACCATGGTCCATCCAGGTCAATGGCCTCAACATGCAGGGGGTGACCCACCACGAAGCAGTCAGTGCCCTGAGGAATGCTGGGAGCTGCATCAAGATGAAAGTACTCAGAGAGAGGCTGCTATCTCGTGATGTGTGTGACCTGGATAAGCCTCAGGATCCTCCGGACGTGATGAGTCCACATCTGTGCTGCCAAGATGGTGTTGGCAGCAGAGGCAGACAGTCAAAGTTGGAGAGTGCAGAAGACTGTTTGTCCAACAAGACTGAGGCAGTTGTCTGCAATGGCAACAGCATTGTGGGTGGTTTACTCAAATCATAGCACAAACAGAACACCTCAAGCCATTTCTGCATTATTTCTTCAACAAAGTTATACTTTCAGTGACTTCTTTCCCTTTTTGCATATCTTTTTTATGTCAGCCTGATGTGGAGAGTGACTGGAGCAAGGCCTTGTCTAAAATGGAGACATCTGTGTTAACTAAAATCAATTCCCTACAAGTTGGAAAGCATACAATGACAGTAAGATGCCTCATCTCTCATCAGGATTTCTAGAAATTACATTATATTACACTGGCACCACCTCATTTAATTCTTTTTCTTTAGTATTATGTTATGTGATTCTTTCTGAGATTTCAATGAGAACTTTCTTTTTTCCCTCCTAATCCTGTTATCTTCTCTGGAAATCATCTGACAGATCCCACGAATCATCCTCACTCATCCCTCTACCTCAGATGAAGATGTGGAGCTCTTGATACAGATCCCCAACAGAGAGCCCCTCCAAGAGTTTGACATTCCTGACAGGCGTGTACACCCTGACTGTTTCGACAGTGCTTTCTACCCACCTTGATCACAATGTAGGGGTACATATATGAAGGATACAGACTGTTATTTACCAGCTCTTTGTTTTGTGGTACTTAAGCACTTTAATTAATGTTACTGTGAAGGATTAGTGTAAAATAAATAGGACATTTTTTTACAGTCACTTCTTGTCTGCTACTAGTATTAGATGATATTAAAGTTAAATTCTTCTGGCTACCTCTACTTCACATCACTGTGCTATAAGCTATGGGTGTGCTGGTAAAACGTGTCTCCTCCCTCTCCAATGTGAAGCCCTTAGACTTTTTATAGGCTGTACTGAGATAAAATGCCACTTGGCTGAACAGAGTGCACAGGAGGTTGTCTAAGTCCTGCAGAGTCCTGACACCAACTGAACTCTGCTTCACATCCTCACACGCCTGCTGTATGATCTAAATTCAAACGTGAGATTACACACTCTGCAGAAATGTTTCTGAAAAGAAAACTTTAGATGAAATTATAAAAATGCACCTGAAGCCTAGAATGTGTGAACTATTAGCTGTCAATACTTGCCTCGTGTTATTTTGTAGCTTTCATATTCTCAGAGTAATAAAGGTTTATTGTTCAGTGTTCACTTTCTCAATAAACTGGCAGGACAGATATATCCATATTGATGTTAGACATTGATGTAATGTATTAGTATCATTTCTTTTACTGTGTCCACTCTCTGTACGTTTGCTCCAGAAACTGACTTCACTGCCTGTTTTATCACTGGTGCTGCGCAGCTGTAATGCAAAAATCGTACCCCAGCAGTCAAGCAGTCTTCTGAACTACTTGTTGAAAAGCACATTCAGTGTGTGAGATTTAATTCAGGAACAACTACTTGCAGGCTTGGCCTCATATTGACAGGCCTGTCTCAAGAGGTGTTGATGTAACCATTACGATGACTCAACATTAAATCAGTGTCTTTGGTTATGGAAGTGGACTGAAGGCTTTGTTATATACAAACACAGTATATGGCAAATTATATTTCCATTTACTGTAACAAGCATGCATATGCACGTATATGTGCAGTTCCACATTTATTGCTAATATTTACTCCCTGAATTTGTAAATTTGCAACAATTCTAATTTTTAAAAGAAAGAATTACACAGCGTGTAGATATTTTAAACATAAAAAGTTGAATTTGCAAATAAAAAAAACATGTTGATTACTGAATTCAGCTTTATATTACATGTAGGGAGGTTTAATATTATACCTCAACACCACTGTTACCTGACATAGTTCCATATATGCCAATCACATTTGTTTAGTCATCATCTTAAAACCCTTTTGTGTGTAGTGTTAAACATTAGAAATTATGTTTTCTGTTAACATTTCAGCTTAATGAGCTACAGCTGAAATCACCAGTGATAGTCGATAACAATTACATCCAGTAAAAACAGTTGTTGTTGGCTAAACTGAAAAACCAGGTAAACTCTGTCTTGGAAAATACCACTGGACATTTGGATTCTGATAGTTTGAAGTGAACAAATTATAACCAAGGCCAAAATTTAAAAATATAATGTTATTAAAATACTGAATTGTCTTAATTGGAGACATTTCTCTGTGGGTGTTCACTGATGGGCTGACTTTATACCAATATGAGGCTAAAAGCTTTTAATAAGGTTCACATATAGAAATGAAAGCAAATATATGACTCAAATTTATAAATCAACCATTTAGCTTTAAGATGTGTTGCTAGCAAAAAATTTGATACCCAAAAATAATTTACCTTTTTATATATCAGGCACTTTATATCATGTCAGAATGAAAACAAAACCACAAATTAACAGAGCAACAGAGGGCAGTGTTAATGTATGAATCTTCTAATTATGATAATATCTGTGCGGGTCACAGACAGACATGTGGAGGGAGAGAGTGGTGTGGAAAAAGACAAGAACAGCTGTGACAGGACTGAAGAATGTTGTGTACTTAAAGGATTAGCTTCCTCTTCAGAGGTCTGCTTTCACTCACTGATAAGGCAACAGAAAAGTCAATGTAGCAAACAAGCAAATAGATTATGTTTTTTTAAGCTGCACGATAACTCATTATTGGAAACATGCTGAGATATTTGTCCCTTGGCAGTTTTTGCTGAAGTTTGATTTTCTTTAGGTTAAATGCATCTTATAGTTCATACAGTATAATTCTCAAACTCACTACTACTGGGTACTTACTTACTAACACTTATAATATAAGTTTTTTCATGCTGCCCTAACAGAGAGTATGTTGCAATTGTTAATTGTGAGACATTTCACATTCAGACAGACATGCCTTCATTCAGTTCCCTGTTCACTGTCAACAGCTTTGCTACTTAAAGTAAAGTCTACAAGATCTGTGTTAACCCGTCACTGTTCTGCTCAATCTTTTGGTAGAGCACATTTTTATTACTGCCCCAGAGAAATACAACATGTGAAGAAAAACTTTTTCCATTGTTTTTTTCATGGTGAGGATGTTAAGAGGCTAAAAAAGGTTTTTATGGTTACTCTCCACAAGAGTATGTATTTTATGTTTGATATTACTGTATAAAATACAGTCTCACTTTATTTATCTGAGCTCAGTCAGGATATAAATGTGTAATGTTTCTGTCTTATCATCTGGACTGTGTTTGAAATTCTTCTGCTGTGGAGAAAAAAACAACTTTCAGTCGTTTACAGAGAAAAGGGAAGAAATTTTTCTTCAGTGCTAAAATAGAACAATTACATCAATTTTCCCGGGGACATAGAGTTGTGTTGCTTCCAGTGTGAACATTGTTAATGTTACCCAGCAGGCTACGAGCTATTTGTGGCTATTATGTGTCTATAAAAGGAAATCAGAAGGGTGATACACTCACCAACAGTAATACACTTTGAACTTTATGAGATGAGCTGAAAAGTGGGCATCTTGCGTTCCATATCTGCTTTCATCAACATTTGAAGTCTTGAGAGAAGTTTTCCAACTCCCTGAACACAAGCAACACTTCTGTATGGAGAGGGCTTTGACCACTAATCGGCTGGAGAAGGTAAGAGGGTTTATGAAAATAATTTTTCTTTTGAAAACGTTAAACGACACACAGTATTAAATAATTAAAAACAACTCTTGTTTAGTATTTGTTGACTGGAGTAATGTTCAGGAACTGACCTGCCTTTACTTTCTGCTGACCTTCACAGTCACAGTGGTCACAGCTTTATTTTCTATTTTAAGACTTTACATCTTTTAAGATTTTACCTTAAGGCTTAATTCTGCTGGAAAATGTAATCAGTTAGAATTTGTTTTTTTGAGAATTTGCTGGCAGCTTCCAGGCTTACACACATAAACGCATAGAGACACTATACAGTCCAACACAGCTATTTCCTGTCACACTGTAGAGAAAAATGGGAATAGTATATTTAAATGTACAGGAAAACAAATCATTTATAGAATTTATTTAAATCACTAACACTAACGCTTCATAATTGCATGTAATTCCATGAGTTATTAGCATGGTGTACCAAATAAACTGGAGTGCAATATAATTAAATAATATTTTAAATGTAATTCTGCACTGTAATCACAGGCCTTTATGACGCATATATATTCATGACAGCTGATGTAATCTCTAAGGTATGGGTGCATGAATGTGCCCATTTTTTTCTGATTTTGTCCTTGTGTATGAGACATCATAACATTTGTTTATAATCTGGAGAGATAACCCAGTGTGATCAGTGGCAGCTGGCAGTGGGCTATATTTACATGCTTTATCTATTCTGTAGGGAGGGGCTGTGTGTTTATCTGTAATTAAACTCTTTACTCAGTGACACACCCAACTGTTTATGCTTTTACTGTGGCACAATGTGAACTCACAGATATAGAGTTTAACATCTGCAGGGCAAAGTGGTCTCAGATTTACAGCGGTTACTGTGCTCTTATTCTGCAGAAGATTAGTTCATCTGATTATTGTATCACTGAACTGAACATCATCATCGGTAACAATAAAAGAGAATTTTTATTTGCTGCTTAGAGTTAGACTTGTTTTGTATAACTGCTTATGAGGAGGAATCTATAGCAGCAGTGATAAGTTTCCATAAAGTATATTTGTCACTTTCTGGTTGTCCAGTGTTTATGAGAGTCCCTTTAAAGCACCCTACAGAGGGTGGTCTGCTTCAGGAAGTGATTTAGTGCTGCTTGTATTCGTTCTTTGGGACGAGTCCGACATGCCACAAGAAATAACTGAGTGAGAGCACGCACAGAGTGACACAACATGTAGCACAGTGAACCTGGGGTGGTTGGAAATGTGATCTATGAGGACAGTATGACCTCGGCAACACTCAGCGCAGTTAAACATTCAAGAGGGCTCCTCTGGGCAGGTAGGAAATGCTGGCTTTAACCTTTAGCAGTATAAACTTACTCTGCTATGACTACAGAGGACATGCAAACAAGTTGGTTACATAAGAGCATGAATACATAAACAAGTTTGTAAGACTGTACATGATTATTTTAGCCAAAACATTTGTTGTGTTTTATTTACAGCTGATTATCCTGGCCGGCCCTTAAAGTGTAAATAAAACTTCTCACAGCTTAGAAACTAAGTATCATGTGATAAAGAGCAAGTGGCAGTGCGGATGTAATGAAAAACAATAGAAGTACTTTACTCCAGTATAAGCACTAATAGCACAATGTAAAAATGTGTTAATACAAGTGAAGGTTACATAATACTTAGAATATAAAGTAAAACTACTCATTATACAGACAGTGTCAGTGTTGTTATAATAATTATTAAATTACTGTTTTAATATTGTAGCTTATGATGCCTTAATGTCTCAGCAGCCATTTATCTAGTAAAGGTGAAGCTAATTTAAAATATATTACAGACTATATGAAAAAAATGAAATAAAATAAAATGAAAAGTAAATAAATTGTATATACAAGTGTTCCTAGTCACATTCCAGACTAAATCTGTCTGTATGCATTTACTGTACATCTTTCATTTACAATACAACATCTGTTCTCATATAGAAGAGGCTCTTTACTACACATATTACACATGTATGAGGCATACACTGAAGAACTGCATATTAGTTTTGAATTAATGTGATTAATGTGTAATGTTTTTTGGTAGATATGACAATATGATCATCTGATATGTATTCATTTCTGGATATGCAGTAATTGTAATTGTTGACTTTCACACATAAGACGATTATTTTTGTATTGATGTGAGATGCCTTTATTGGCTATTACTGACATTTATATTCACAATGGCGAACACCTCTCCTACACTATGGTACTGTGTGTATGTGTATGTGATGATTTCTGAAAAGGATGAAAAGTACAGAAAACTTGAAGTACAGAATTTAAAATTAAAAAGATTCCATACCAGTTTTTCTTCTTTGATGTTGGCCTGCAAAAAACATATATATAAAAAAATGATTTCTTCTTATGTGATTTGACATTTTCTGTGCCTGCAGCCGCCAGCTGCTACATTCACTACATCACACAAAGTAAATATTCCACAGTGAAGTGAGAAGTGATAGCCATGCTTTTATGGTTTAAAGATATACAATCTTTCTCAAATAATATAGCTCTTGTTATTCTTATGGTGTTTGAAATATCCATTATACATACAGCACAATAAAGGAAGATTACAAGAGATATAATGTAAATTCAGTCTGAAAAAGCAAAATTCTTCATCATCTTCATCAAAAATGACATTTTAATTCAACTCAACCACGAGGCTGATTGATCACCACATAGAAAACTGTCACATCATTTTAGAGAATTGGCAAGTGGTTATCTTACATGATGCACAAACTAAGAAAACTGTTCTGAAAACATCTTTGAAATAGCAGAGACTACAATAAATAATTCAAATAATTAATACAATAAGGTTAAATAAAAGTTCTGATTAATCTGCATTTCCTGTCATCTTGACATTTATGTGTGGAGTGACTTTAAAGGTTTTCCATTTTTAACTTGCCACAAGAACCAAGGCTAGCTGGTTGAAACTGTGAGATGAACCTAATATGTTAATTATCTAACTGTGTCTACAAAGACAAGGAGATGATGCGTCATCTGTTTTTAACAGAGTCTCAAGGATCTGCCACTGTAACCTCCATTGATTAGTGAAGGAAATTCACAGCCCTTAACCGCCACTTTGCATTTTGCCAATGACCTGACAACACAGCAGAGAGAAGAAGCACCATTAGTTAGCAGTGGAAGTACTTTTGATGAATGTGTGTCTTAATTGGTGCAGTGGGAATGTTTTGACACATTTAGAGTTATAACTACTGTGTTATCATCATAGGAAACTGAAGCTCTTGGATTACATGCATTGCTTTTTACAGCATAAAAGGGGGCTTCTTCGCAGTATACTGGTGTGCAATCATTTTGTAATTCTAAAGATAATGACAATCCTCTTGAAATGATTTCTACACATCTAATTTTTTTAAGATTATATTCAGAGAAAGATCCCACCCCAATTGACAGCTCCATCTGTTCTCCAACTTTTACACAACTGGTGGTGCTGGTGAGAATTCACCCACTATGTGTATTAGTGTAAAAACTGTGGTGTACTCACTGAACCTCCTTCCTAAACCTGTATAGCAGGCTCAGGAATAGCGAAGAGAGATGGGCGTACTAGGTAATTCCTACAGAGATTGCAGAAGCTTCACAGCGTGCACTTGACTATCCTTAAATAACACGTTTTAGTGCAGCTGTTTTAAAAAAACTAAATAAAATAAAAGGACTTTAATAATCATAAAGTAAAACATTGCACCCAGGGTGACACAAGCTGTTTATCACTTGTTGCTTCCAAAAATGGGTGCAGATATAACAAAAACAGTGTTAAAGAGCATTACAACATATATTCATTTGCTCTGTTGCAGAAAGTTAGATGACATCACTACTGCACATCGCATTTGTGCATTAAATAAGCTAGAGACAGTAGTGATTATCTTAGCTTAGCATAAAGACAGTGGAACATGAATCCACGTTCTCCTTTATTATTGCTGTGTTGTCTCTGTAAATGTGCTGTTGCAACATAGCACACACAGGCCCTGGATATTTTATATATTTATCCAAAATCGTATCTATTCATCTAAATCGCACAAAAAATGCGAACAGTTTCTATCCAACAAAGGAGTTTTCTATGTTGTCCAGCATGGGTTCCAGAAGAAGTTTCATTTTTACAAGGGAGTTTGTGACTCACAACAGCGTGAAGTTAACTGGTTAACTGCCTTTGTTGTTTTGTGGTTTGCTCAGCTGTGCATTATAGTCATTAATTTGCCAATAATCTGTCAAAAATCAGCTGATCTCAGTGGAGTGAAATGGTGGTTACTGCTGTCTTAGGATGTTATGACATATGTCAGCAATGCTACTATATTTTCATTTAGTATCACCTCCTAAACTGTGCAGCTTGGTGCTGAAATACATAATCTCCGGTGACGTTGAATCATTAATATCTGAACGTAGTTATAATAGTCTGTGTAGCTGAAGGAAATTCAGTATTCTCCATCTGAAATGTTGTGAGAAGAAGAAGTGTTGAGTAAGATTCTGACACTTATTGTATGAAAAAGGTGACATCTCTTAACTTTGAATTCCCATTATGCTTGACTTACCATTTACTCATCTCCTGACACAGTTGTTTTAACAAGCCTTCTGTGTGACGGTTATTATTATCAAGTGCTTGTAATGATGATGTGATGATGCGTTCCGCTTCTCTATTTTACAGGTTTCAACAGGAGTGCCATCTTCATTCCCCATTGTCACATTTGAACCAGTGGTGCAGTGTTTACCAGTCAAAAACATTATCAGTGCAGACACATGTGAAGTCCTAACAGGAAAACAAGAAAAGGTACAACTTCAGCACACATCCAGAAGAAAAAAAGTCATATTGTCACTAAGGGTTTTAATCAAGTGTAACACAATTGCAATTGCCTGGAAATTGATGTAATTGACTTGTCACTGGTCAAAACTAATGTATTTTTTGAGCCTGCATCATTATGTTACTAAATGTTAAATATACAATATGCACTTTACATCAACCCAGATTATCCCTGTTTAACAGTGATGAGAATATCAAAATGACAGCTGTATGCAATGAGACAAATAGGTCTCTGTTCTCCATTTAGTCTTGAAATGACATTTATCATGTTTATCACAGCTTGACTTGCAATATCTTTAAACTTTCACAATGAAAAAATCTCATCTCTATGTGAGTGTGCAGTAAGCTTAAGGAGTTAGAAGAAGAAGAACTGATGCTAATCCACAAGCCAAGAAAAAGTTAACCATTTTCCTTTAGTTTCTATTGATGAATCATGTCTATGGCTTGAGAGTTAAAGGACACGACTTAGCTACTGGTCAAGAATCAGTCTTACACATGCCTGTAGCATTTACATGCACAACTTCTCAAACAGAGAAGGAGACATCGGCCAGGCAGAAATAAACAAAAATGATTCACAAGATGCTTTTAACATACTTGAAATATCAATGACAGAATAAGAAATACTTGTTTGCGCTTATAAAGGTTTGATAGCGTTGACATGATCGTGGGAATGATCTTTACTCACTGATATGATTCAATACCATTTGATATACTCTCAGTGTCTGACTCACAGCATGTTCCCAGATATACAGTATGTATATATGACACATATTTCTGAACAACCTCAGTGACTCATGTGTTCCCCAACTTTGAAGATCATTGAAAGCTCTGATCAGTCAGTGATGTCAGTCTCATTTTACAGCTTGTGATAAATGGGGCAAAAGTCTTTTTTTTATAGTTTGTTTTTGAGAAAAAATAAATTATTAAAATCAAAGCAACAGAAAATCCTGGTACGTTCATAGCCCACAAAATTGATATTGCTTTATACACATACTTATTTTACATTTATTTATTTGAGTAACAATGTTGTGAGGGGACTGCTAGTACAAAAAAGTGTTCAACAAGTGTGTTATTGGAAGCAGCTACCCTAGGGGCTGGTCTGGACCCCCAGTGGAGTCAGTAACTGAATGGGTTAATGGGATACAGTACTGTATGTTCATCCAGCATCAACATCACAGCAGCACCACATCCCTGGGTGCCTCATAGCTGACTGCCTCTGATGCTTGAAGACAGCACGCTGGCTGCCTAGTTTTGACTTCAAAGGTCTTCCCACTGAGGTGGTGGCACAATTACTCTCATATTGTATGCTGCTGCTGTTACCTAAAGGAGTGAGACACTTTCATGTTATTAACTGGCAATGGATGACTACACAGCTGCTTATGCTTTCAATTCTTTAAACCCTTTGTTCTAGCACAGGGGTGATATTTATAATAATATTTATACAGAAATTCCCCCAAGCTGGATGGTATAGCCTTTCCTTTCTTAATTATATAATATATTACTGGTTATACACATTTCACTGTCCATTAGCTGTACCCTGTTCAAATCCAACTGACCGTATTTACTATAGTGTCACTAAGTGGGGTATCTAGATGAAACCCATGCAAGCCTGCATGCAGAACAGCCCCCATCATGCTGCCCACATGTTGTAATAAATCGCATTACTGTACAACCATATGAGGGCATATCAAACGCTTTCCAAACTACAGTCAATTTTTTTTTCAGTAAGACAGCACAGGCATATCATCAGTTGCTCTTGTGAACAGTTGTGGCATTAGGACAAGTTCCTTCTTATTCTGTGCACTGAATCACAGGTAGGCAGGGCTCTGTTAAAAGTCAGGAAAGCAAAAAATTGGTTTGACAGTAATCCAGAAATAGTTTGGAGCTAAGAATGAGTGACTCTTGTTCTACTTACACATGACAGACTGGCACTACTCCTTGCTGTCAGATCTTTTACATTGAGATGCTGCTGGGCAGAATGTAAAGGAGGATTATCTATGAAACAGCTGACAGCTCATTAACACATTACTGTGATCCAGAGCAGCGTTTTTTGAGAGTAAATAATTAGCACTTGTCCCTTCGCAGTAAATCAGTTGAACCTGAAGTGGTCATTGTCAGTTTGTGTTCCTATGACAGAATAGTCAGACTCTGACTAGTTATTGTCTTATTTCAGGTGAGAGGGGTTTCTTTACTCTGTCTGCTCAGCCATTGTTCACTACAGAGTGTCTTCAGTTGTATTAGTAGAGAAGGTGAGCAGACAACCAGTTTACTTTTAGAAATGTCAACCATTCTCAGACATATTTTTCAGCTTTTTTACCAGAAGAAAGTACACAACTAGTACTTAAAGATAAAAATGAAGATAAAATGTTTACATTGCAACATCACTTTATGACATCATAAATATTATAGTATAATTTTTTTCAAGAGTTAATAATCAATCATTCTAGCCAGATGTTGGAGCAGTTACAGTACCATTTAACTGTATGTATGGTCCTGATACAGGTCAGGTAGTTTACACACAAAAACATTTAGGGACTCACTTTGCATTCAAGAACTACAGTATATATACAGCTTTGACATATGGTATATGATGGTATTATTTACATAAGAAGCCATTCATGTTAAATACTGTCACGGCAGTAAATGTCCTTCTGGCAGCCTATCATTTTTTTAATTACTGCTTATCTACTGTAAGAAAATCATTGAGAGAATTACATAATTGTCCTAGAAAAATGTAAGTTGTCATTATGATACTGTGTATTTTTAGCATCATAATTACCATATGTGTGGGAGTTCATACCGGTAATGTTATCTGTCGCCCACTTTTAACACTACTTAAATTATCTCAGAAAATTTGCATAACCAGAATATAATTTTTTTAAATATATAGTGGGGCTATAATTCATGTCATTACATACTAATATGCAATTTAATTTCCTAGCTAACATGTTAAGCAAGAACTGGAGGGATGCAGTTAGCTTCAGTTGGCATAAAGACATGACGCATGATGTAACATAAACGATCAAAAGCAATAAATGTAAGATGACTTACTACCAGTTTGGGGTTAATACTATACCACTGATAACACACCAGTTATTTACAAGCTTCACAGCTATGCGTGCACACCAACCCAGCCTGAGCACATGAGGCATGCGCTGCCCCAATGTCAGGAGGACATGTGCGTGTACATGTGCATTATATGTGTATGACATGTGGTGTGGGGAAACAGAGCACACCCCTGAGCTCAGACAGGCTCGCTGCAGTTCACCTCTGGTTTTCTCGCGCTTCACTAGCTCAGTTCCCCTCAAACTTTTGCTTCATTTTCATGACAGGAGACCATGTCGGATGGGGAAATTGTCAAAGCAGAGATAGTCTTTATCAAAGACTCTGTGGAGGGAGGAGCAGGAAACATAATTCAGCCGAAGGTAAGGACAATGTGTGCACTCCCAATGTCACTATGACAGAAAGCTTTTGAAACTGCACTTATCATGTTGATGTACATAAAAAAATTGTTGGGAGATAGTTGCCAAATAAAAATGTTGGCCAAAGTTACAATTTTTTTCTTTTAAAATCTATTTTTTAATAGATTCTAATAAGTTTTAAATATAATTAGTTTATTTTAGCTCTACTACAAATTTGAAATATATAAAAATAGATATAACTCATATATATAACTCACAGAATGTTTGTTCATCTACAGGTCCACAATTGTGGTCACTTTGATTTTAGTTTGTTGTTGAGTTCATTTTCAGTAACTGTTGTCTACACTTGTTTTATTCTTTGCAGTGGAAGCCGTCACTGGATCACGTGAGCTCCTCTCAAACCAAAGCCTCTCTCTCAGTCAGTGCTCAGTCTGAAAATACACCCAATTACGTCGCCGCCCTGACGGGCTCTATGGAAACAGCTGTTGACAAACACAGAGGCATTTCCCAGCAGCAGTGTCACGATACCTTTGGACGTGAGGTTAGCTTGGGTTGCTTTGCAAATAGAGCGTCTGTGTCAGACGACAAAAAAAGCCCCACAAACTGCACAGACTTGTTCCCCACCCCAGCTTCATCCAGAGAGTCCATCCTCTCAGAGGGCTGGGACAAGGAGAAGAACTGGCCTGCAGGGGAGCTTTCTTCTGTAGTCTCTCCTGTCTCTTTCAGCCGCACTGTCTCCCCCTGCTCTTCCACCCGCTCTGGCATCTTCTCCCCTGCTGTTGTCCAGATCAGGAAGCACTTTCTGGCTCCTGGGTCTAGCCTGGTTAACATCCCTCAAACCTGTTTCTCATCCTGCGAGAGCCTGTCCTCCTCTGTCTGCCCCGAGTTCTCTCCTCCTAGGCGCCGGCCTCCTCTTACCCGGCTTTCCCTCCTCACTGCCATTCTGAGAAAAGGCCGCCTTCCTGTTCTATCTTCTGCGCTACAGAGACCTTACACCCCCTGCTGGCCTATTAATTCTGTGACCCTGTCCTCCTGTAATGCCTGCTCTGCAGCCTCCAGCGTGGCTTCCATTCCCCTGGAGTTTTCCTCACAATTCCCTTCAACTGGGTCCATAAACATTCAGAGCCATATTCACAGGGAATCCAACAGATGTGTGACTGCTCCTCCACCTCTGTACTCAAATGAGCCCAGCAGAACACGCCCTGAAACACCACTGAAAAGGTGTTCAGGGGAAATTCGCCCAAGCAATGTGCCTACATGGGAGCAGGCTATTTCACCCCCACCAGCGAAGAGCAACACACTGCCCCGAGTTCCGGTGTCTTTGTTTTGCTCAAACTTCAAATCTGTTCCTCCACCTAAGCAGCAAGAAATATTAGACTGTGACTCTTCCAAAACACTGCAAAACACACAGGTCTCTATTTCTAAGCCTCATGATCTGAAACCCAGCAATACTCACATATACCTCAAGGGCCACGCAAGTAATAACCTTAAAAATCTCATCACCCCGTCCACCAAAACTATTAACAAGCAAGAGCCCTCTGCGCTTCAGAAATGGAGTTACCCAGCAAATTTATCTCTCTCAAGGCTTCAGTTGCTTTCTGAACGACTGAGATCTTCACCTGTCTGCCCTTCTCAGCTTAAGCCTTCTCACTCATGCTCCCCCAGGGTCACAGTTTCCTCCACAGAGACAGTGTCACCTCTGCCTCCTTTTCAAAACACCACAGGAAGGTGTGAGCCAGACAGGACCTGTCCTGATACTAAAAGTACTACCCCATCACATGGTTATCACAAGGTTCACTGTCTGTCTCCTTCCCGCTACACACCAATTGTTTTTTCTGGATGGCCGTCGCCCACCAACTCCCCCACACCTTCGCTGTCTCCTGCTCCTCCAATCAGAGACCTTACCCCATCCCCTTCTCTCTCTTTGCGCACCACACCCTCCCCAAGGCCAGGGAGTGGAATATCAGACTGCAGTGACAGGGAGGGTAAAAAAAGAAAGGTAGCAGCCCTGCTTGCCATCTGCACGAAAATGAGAATATGATTTAAAATGTTCTGTGACAAACTGCTCTCCATTGCTTTGCAGTTAAAAACAGATTTCACTCACTTGATATGAGGATATCAAGTGCTGTCCTCTGTGTGCAGCTGTTTTTAGATTTCTAGATTTACCATTGCTGCATATATAGGTATTAATGTTATAGTTGTTTGCTTTGCTTTAATTGCACTCACACGATTGACACATCTGAAATGTCACATATTGAAGCACGTTGAAACCCATAATTGGAAAACTGGTGCAGCACATTTTAAATCTCGGATTTGTAGCCCAGACATAGCTTGAAGTTAAGGAACTCTGCACAAAATCAATCAATTTAGAATTATTGCATGAAGAGAAATATGTGTTCATGTGAAAGTTATCGTATAGTGTTTTTGCCTGACGAAAAGTTTTTCATTCAGATGAGCCAATTTGAGCAGCAGCAAGGCAATGAGTGTTTCAGTGCTGTGAGAGCAGACAAGCTCACCACTTGAGTCTGCCTAACTGCTTTGCATGATTACTAGCCTGCAACAAGAAAAATCATGTCCCAAGAATGTAACACATTCTATAGTCCTTTTTACCTTATGTAAAATGCTAAAATCTGAATAGATTATATTATATTATATTTGTATTCATAGCAGGCTCTTTTTTTCTCTATAAACTCTAGACACACAAGATTAAGTTAAGCTACAAATCGCTTGCAGCAATTCCTACAAACACCCTTCTGTTGGATCAGCAGGTGAGTCCATTTATTTCATTCCAGTCCCACTAAGGTTTGTTAAATATCCAGCCCAAATAGCACAAACAGGAGTGTGATGCACATCTTTTAGCAGACACTCCATTGTTGTGTGGAACATTATGCAGGACTGTGAAATAGAAATAAACTAAAAGATTTAAAGCTTGCTTTAAAAAAACTTAAGCATTCATTCGAAATTGCTAAACACGTGAGACAAAATAAAACCCATAAGTCATACGAATTTACAAGCAAAATAATAATGCTAAAACTTGAAGACTGTCAGTTTTCAAACCCTCTTAAAAGTCAAATCAAGCACAACGAGACATGAAAACATGACATGTTGCTGTGATATTCACGCTGTCGTATAATCCTCTGCAGAGGAGGGAGTGCTGTCAGTGAAAAATATGGAGTAGATGGAGATGAATTGTCTGGAGAAATGCTGTCTCAGTCTTGTGCAGAATTACTCAGTGAAAGAAGAAGTCTTGATTCGCTCTGCTTTGGATTCACAGGCAATAGATGAGCAAGTAGAGAGCGAAGAGAGTCCCTGTGACACGCTGGAAAGAGGTGTTACATTGGACACCCACGCTGAGGTATTACTGCACACATCAGCACCAGTTTTGATGTGCACATCACACAACAGCCTGTCAACACCAGTAATTTTGTGCTTTCTACAGATGTGCTCACCTGCTCAGCTCCGACAGCAGTCAGAAGAACTTTATGCGGTTATTGATGAGGTTTTGGCAAATTCATTTCCACCAGTGAGTTCAGTTTATCAGATCAGCATTATATAAATATGTGCACATGTTTATTTGTATTATCAAAGTGATTGAATGTGTTTATTTTTGCATTCTTTGCATGTAAATTGTAATGCAGACAAAGCAGACATCCAGGCCGTCCACTACCAGCATTGGTCTGCAGGTAAAGTGTGTTTCTTTCTCAGCATGTTTGACAAGCTCACATGTGTGATTCTGCACTTTGTAATTAAATACTTAGATTTTTAGGAAATACACACATGTTTGTAGTTTAGTTACATGTAAAGAAACACAACTCTCATGCCAACAACAACAACAACAACAACAACAACAACAACAACAACAACAACAACAACAACAACAACAGAACTCATAACTATGCCTATATGCTTAATGTAGATTTTAAGGAATGTTCTGCCAAGCATTATATAAGACAGAACATCAATCGTTTGAACGTCAAATTTAGCTTCTATTGTCTAAACTCAGCTCAGACATATGTGCTATTGCTTGAAATAATAATTAATACTTTATTAATCCCCTCTGGGGGTTTGTTAATCTAAAAATACAGGGGTACTACAACCTAAAGTACCCCTGTAGGCTTGGTGCTGCAAAGGCCACCCCACCAACTGAGCTACTGTTGCCCCTAAAGTATGCTGTCACAGGCAGAACTTGACCCCTAGCCCCCCAGGTTTAAGTCAATCGATTTCCCCTCTAAGCCACAACAGTGTAGCTAACTTTTGGAAAACTTTTGGATGTAGAACATTTTTCACACAAAACTTTAAAATAAAATCTGACCAATGCTAGTTCACACAGAATCTGTATGGAATCTTTAAATCAAAATGTAATGTAAGAACTTTTATCTATGAAATTTCACAGGGAAAAAACAATCAATCTTCTGAGTGACACATGTATTACAGTGTGACATGTCTCTTCACAAAAGAGCTTTTGCACAAGTATCATCTCCTGCTAGTTCAGCTTATAATTTATTTTCTTCTGTTTTCATAAAAAGAGTGAAATTGTAACTCATTAAAAAATACAAAATACAAAATTGTGGAAACATTCAGGCCAAGAAAACAAGTGCTGTGTTTTTGTGAAACACAAAGTAGAAGTGAGATAAAACTGAATTCAGACTCTATAATTATCAGTGAAAGAAATAAGACAGACGTATTTATTATTCATCAAAGGACAAGGCTTCTTGTGGAGAACACAAGTGTGTGCATGCACACTGTCATCTGTCTGTGGTGTGAATTTAAATGCTTGTTCAAGATCAAAGATGCTATGTGAAGAAAATAAGTGATTTCAATTTATCTTGCAAGACAATTAGTGGAGGACAACAGACAACCTGCATGCAGGTATAAATAAATAATAAAACACTAGGAACACACTGAGACATTTTGCTTTGGGTTCACCACTCATTGTATTTCCCTGTTCAGTGTTTGTGAGTTGTATCCACCAATTTCTTTTTGCAGCATTCACTGTCACATACTTAAAGTGGTGGAGGTGTTATTTTCAGATTATTTATTTTCCTACTTGATGGGGATTATGTAACTCTGTAGTTTTTATTCTTTTCCCTTTCTTCCTTCCTTCACTTTCAGCAGAACAACTCATCACTTCCAAAATCTTTGGGACGAGAAACCAAATATGTGAGTAAGAATTGTTTGTTTTTTCTCTCACACATTTTACTTAACATTTTACACCCGCAGGATCAAAGTCACAACCCAAAACTGACATGTTTATTTTTTTTAGCTTTATTTACATGTCAGTTTTTACCGTTTGTAAAGTTTGAAGAGAATATTTTACATCAGATGTTTGGAGGCTAAATATTTATAAAACTGAAACTGTATGACTTATGAGTAAAAACAACCACAACACCATTAAGCAAATAATTCAAATTGAGATTGTTCTGCTATAGAAAATTATGGGTCAGAAAACACTTTCCCATAGGAGATACATTTCAATTTCATGGAAATCATTGTGTTTGTTGTCGCAATACCATGAATGAATACTGAGACAAAATGGCAGCAAATGTCAATGTCTGCAGTTGTATTCAACTATTTCATAGTAAACAACAGTTTATGCATCCATGCAGCACCGGTGAGTAATGTTTGTGACAGTTACCGCACAAACAGTGATAGGTGGCACAATTACATCAAACAACCTTAAGAAGGCAAGACTTCACTTCGAAGTCACTGCAAGTGTTTTATTAATGCCCTAAAACCTCCAATTTCCTCTGCTGTCTTTAAGATAACTAATAATTATGTTCAAGCTCCGGCTCCAGGTATAGTATTTTGGCTGATATATTCTCATTTTACTCCATAAAGGAAAGGAGGAATATTTCTTCAAATGCTCTGTATTTTTTTAATGTACTGGTTCTGGAGCCAAACCTAAGTTGGGATGATGTGTCATTTTACATTTTTTCATGATACACACTAACTACAGTTAATGTATATTTAGTCAGGCTGCATATGTTTGTGCAGTTTGTATCTGCGTAGGTTTTTTAAATGTAATTTATTCACAACAAAGGACCAGACACTCTGGACAGAAGGGAACACAGGTATTAGAAAAAAAAAGCTACAAGTCAAAAGACAGTGTGTGTGTGTGTGTTTGTGAAAGTGCATTGAGATAGTGTATTTTTAAGGTAGTATTTTTAATTATTATTTATTTCTTTTTTACAAAACCTACTTTTATTTTTAATTGTGAGATATACTAATATGCTTTTTCCACATTGTTTATTCAGGCATCAATATGCAGCTTGCACCCATCTGCCCATGTGGAAATGAAAAAAGATTCTAAAAAGGTAATTCTTTAACTACTATATGAGTGTTTATGCAACTGCTGCAACTTTCATAACAGCATGGAAAGTGACTGAATTCCTCTCTATCTGAAACTCTGAATCCTCTTATCCAGACAAAGCCTGGGGTTATTCGTCCTATGACAGCCATTCCAAGACTGACAGTGGAAGAAGAATTTCATCCAACCCCCTTCAGGCCCTTTGTTGACAAGAAGACATTAACTGACCACAGAAAGGTGGGGAGCAACATTTCTGTGTAGTTTTTATTTGAAGTGGCACCAAGATACCGAAATCTGTGTTTTGTATAACTGACATCTCTTCTGCTTTTGAAATGCCGTGTGTGTCATGAATGTCATAGAAATTTGAATGTGCTCAAACCTTTCAAAGGTTTGATGACAGAAAAATAAATGCTCTGCATGTCTAAAGAATCCTTTAAAACTGTAATCCATTTCTCCACAATTGCCAAAATTGTACCAAATTGTGACCAAAGAGGCCACAGCCAGATACCACTTTGGCTCAAATTCTAATTTTGCTCATGATGATTTTCAAGAAGAAGATTTGCTTTAGGGAATCCCAACAGAAGAGAGTGTAAAAGCTCACCAAAGCTCCATTAAAAAATAATTAAAACGTACAAATATGTTTCTAAAGTAGAGCAGCTGATATGCTAAGATAATAATAAAAACACTACTAACTCATACTTTACCCATCAAACATTTGGACTCACATAAGATTTACCATGTTGTTGAAAGAACAGGTCAACAATGCAGCCTGGGACGTGTCTCAACAGCTTATTCTGCCTGGACTGACCTGAATAAACTGACCTTTACCCAGGTGCCAGTTATTATGCATCACCTGTCTGCTTGTTGGATGTTGCCTCTTGAAACTCAGAAACACACAAATGCACATTGTACAAGCTACAAACAAAAGCTACAAAAATCCTCTTAGTAAAGGACACATCACATATATTTATATTTACCACACTGTAGAATATGACAGTAAAAAAAAATGAGAAAAAGGTAGATTTATTCTTAACCTTTGAATTACACATCAAATATACTTCTAGGTCTTGGCAGAACTTTTAACTATGTCCTAGGGAGAAATCAAACTGAACTTTACATCGGAAGTTCCTTTTGCTTAGGCAGACTTAAAGATAACACTGAAATTTAATAAGCAAGTGAATCTTGAGTTTTAAATGTTTCATATATAAAATGTATAGTTGCAGCAATAACTACAAGTATAAAGTGTTCAGGCCTGAGCACTGATCAGTCTTCCCTTGTGTCTGTTATTTTCATATATGACAACAGCTTTTTTATATTCTTGTATTATACTTTGTTTTAATACACCTTAATTATGAAGTTGAAAGGTGACTCAAACTCACAAGGAGAAGAAGGGAACAATGTTAGAGATTAAACTGAGTTTGTTCAATATTCTAAAAACTCATCTTTCCTTCCTTGTATTCGAAACCTTTTTTGTTATATACCAGCAAAAAGCCATACATGTAGTTGTCTGTATACAGTAGACTAATGTTAAAGCCAACAGCACAACGAGAGGTTTCCCTGCAGTGAAAGTGAACACAGGGATGGAGTAAAAAGGTTTGTTGCAGCAAGACACAAAAAATTGATTTTCATAATGGATCCTCAAAGAAGCCACTTCACACTCATACCACTGAGTCACACATATTCATCTGCTGAAGGAGAGGGTGCATCTTTATCTGTGTGTTCATACATGCGGTCATTAGAGTGATGTGTGTAGTTATTTAACTGATTTTATTCTTTAAATATTTCCATGTATGAATCAATGAATGAATCAATTTGACTTTCTAAGCCTATTATTAACATAATTGTGTGATTATAGAATTTAAGAAATTATGCTTAAAATACATTTATTAAAAAAAGAAAAAACAAGATAATATCTTTGTGCCCATGAGTAGTGTTCTGCAGTGTTTGAGTGCGATGTCTAACATGAACAAATCTTAGAGATTCAGACTTTTAACAAAGTTTCTCCTCACCCCACAATCAATTCTAGATTTGTAAACATGTAGACCTTCTGTTGCATTCCTAGTGTGTTTTCTAGTTACAGCCCGCACATTATCCACGCTGACTACTTAGCGAAACCCATGAAACAACAACAAACACAGAGAGCAAAAATCATAGGAGCATGGTGAACTCAACAACACTGAAAGACCTGGCAGAGCACAGAAGACAGCTAAAGTGGACGATCACAGAATCTTTTTCTTGGTAAAGAAAAACTTCTTCATAACATTAATAGAAGTCAAGACTGATCTGGAAAAGGCAGGTGAATCACTGTCAGCATCTACAATCAAGAGACACCTTCATGGATGTAAATACTACTGGTAACATTCAAGAACAGCAAAGCAGATTAGATGTTGCCATCTAAAAACAACCTCCTATGTTCTAGATTCTGTTTCTTTGGACAGATGAAACCAAGATTAACTTGTACCAGAACGATGAAAAGAGAAAAGTATGGTGAAGGAAAGAAACAGCTCATGATCCAACACATGTGTGTCAAACATGATGGAGGCTGACAGAGGAAATTGGAACGTGCTCACTGGTGTTTATTGATGATGTGACTGCTGACAGAAGTAACAAGATGAATTCTGAGGTGCAGAGGACTGTACTCTCTGCTCACATTCAGCCAAATGCTACAAAACTGATAGGACAGTGCTTTACAGTGCAAATTCTGCAAAAGCAACTCAAGACTTTTTGAAGGCAAAGAAATGGAATATTCTTCAATTACCAAGTCAGTCGAATGATCTCAACTCATTATATACAGTTAGGTCCAGAAATATTTGGACAATGGCAATTAGTTTTTATGATTTTGCCTTAATATTTCACCATAATGGATTTGAAATAAAAGAATCAAGATGTGATCAAAGTGTAGGCTTTCAGCTTTATTTAAGGGGTTTCACAAAAATACAACTTTTAGGGATTACAGTCATGTTAAGCAGAGTACATGCATTTTCAGGGGCTCAATGGTATTTTGATATAATTGTAAATATAACCATGATTTTTAAGACTTTGCAGTCAATTATGGCCTGAAGTCTGGAGTCCATGGACATCACCAAATCTGAGTTTTCAGTTTTGCTAGGCCTTCTCTGGAGCAAACTTCAGTTGTTGCTTGTCTGTGGGTCTTTCTGTCTTCAGTAACTGAAAACTGCTTTGCTGGCATTTAATGCAGTAACTGTACTTTTTTATAATGGAGGGAAGTTTAATATCTGCCTGCAGATAGCAGGTTTACTTTTGCTTCTTCTGTTATTTGATTTTTCATCACATCACCACATAAGCTATTCTCATCAGATTCCATTTTTTTCACAAGCTGCAGATGCCTTGGCATTTCCAGACCTCTTCACATCACACAACTTTAGCTAGAGAGAAAGAGAAAGTTGCTACTGTTTGGCATTTCACTCTTTAGCTGGAAGCCCTGGAAGCTGTTCATTTAGTATCTGTAAATATGCATAAAAAATCATAAAGGCAAATGTTCTTCCTTTAAATGACAAGTAAATGCAAATATAAATCTCTATCCTATTAAAAACAACTTTATGTTGTAATTTTCATGTCTGAACTCAGTTTAAAATTGTTAGTAGTAAAAGTGCCATTGAAAAAAGGATAACATTACTACATCTTAGAAAACACAAAGGGTTATGTTCCTTGTATAATCCTGAACATTATGCACTAATTGCGTTTAGTCATTTATTGTCATATTCAGTATGTGACTCATTAAATGTCAAGGCCAACATGACATTTGCCGGTGAAAAAAAAAAGACAGCGCAGACAATGATGAGCCTGTAGACAAGCAGCTCTTAACATTGTCTGTAAGTGCCTGCTTTTCACAGCAAAGACGATTTAACAGTGTTCTTGACATGTTTGACCACTTCTCCCCATAAGAGGCAGACATTTACATTACATTAAGAGATAAACAAGTGATTCCATCATTTGAATTTCCAGAGCTGTCTTGGAAAAATATTTCACTTTTGTTGTTATGTTGTTGATCACAACAATATAGAAGATTAGGAACCATATCCGCTGTGTGTGATTGTTGCCGTCAATATTTTAATGACTGCATCAACACAACAGATTTTTGGCAGTAGTAATAACTTACATCCTATGCTTTTTCAGGGTTACATAACTCCCCTGGTGTTAAACTAGAGACCAGAATCTTTAAAACCAAATGATTTTTATATCAGCTCATCGGTAAAACACAGGGTTTAGGTCCACAAATGCTGCATGAGAGATTCTTCATGAGTACTTCGAGAGCTGTCAACTATCATTTACAATCACAACCACAACCCTGCTCTAAAAAGTCACTGAAAGAGTCTGTGTGATAATCTGTCAACCCACACATTTGCTCTGCTGTTCATTCAGCCTTTTATTCTGCTGCTTGCTGGTTATGATGATTTCTCTTTATGCAGCCACAGTTCTGGTTTCATTCTTAAAATTGATAGTGCTATTTTCTTTTCAAAGTCTCTATCATATTTTCTCTCTGTTTTCTTTATTATGCCTTATCTATTGCAAAAAACAAACAGACCCACAAACAAAAACTATTGTTTCTGCTGAATCTGTTTTGCAGTGTTTAAACATTTAGCCAAATTAAAGGTGACTTTATTATCAATAGTTTCAGCTTGAAAAAACAAAAGTTGCAATATGAAATCTCTTTGGTTACATTTCTGTGTAGCGTCTGTGTCTCTTGAAAATGCGCTTCAATTATAGAAGAGCGTTCAGTCACTCTTATTTCACAAAAGATCATCTGTTGAAGGCTGATTGCAAGAATATGTGATGTCAAAGTCAATTCATTTAAGAGAGACAGAAAAATGTGAGCTTATGTCAGCCTTGCTTCTACAGAGAGATAGTCCAATGCATATTTAAATAGGGAAAGGTTTTCCACATTGTACACATTTAAAGGTTTCTATAATAGAGTAAATACTGCAGAACAAAGTTTGCTCAGCGTATAAAAATTTTAAAGAGTTAAAGAGACATTAAAGAGCTTAAGATTACTGGGTTTTGTGCTGACTCATTTCATCAGAATCCTAAAAATAAACAGACAGAAACACACATAACAAAAGAGGAGAAAGATTTATACTTTGGCTTGTTGCTCTGAGTGCTGAGTTTCTCTGTCTATATACATATAAATGCAGTGTCTAAAACATTTAATACACTAATTATAATAAACAGAAAAGACAAATGTGTTTAATTGTACAAACAAATAAAGCAAACAAGCTTAAGCATGTCTTAAATTGAAAAACAGTATTATTTCATGTGACGGCCCATGTTTGCATAAAGCCTCTGTTTGGCGTCACTTCACCTTTACAGGAAAACATTCTGCAACACTTCTTGTAACATTAATCACGGCACCTTTCAGACAACAGGCAGAGACACAGCTACTGGATTAAGGCAGGATGATATTGGCATTAATCAGGATTAGTGCAAATGCCTTTTTCTTCTGTCAGACACTATGACACTGGTTGTGATGTTTATTTCAGGGCTGTCAGATGACTCATGTCTCATTAGCACAGCATAAGACTGACTGACATGAGACACCACAGTCAACAATTTGTATTTTAGAGGTGATTGGATGAGCATCAGCATCTGACATGAAAGACCCCTGTACCTCGGACAGCGGAGACAATATTGTCATATACATATTTATTAAAGCTTTGATATGAGAATGTGGGAATGTTTCAGTCACCACAAGTGTGTTTTCACTAAATTTCTGGGATTGAGGTATTTTACAGCTTAGGCACTATGCAGAAGTCTTTGAGGACTGCTCCAATATCAGCTGTATCAATTTCAGTTTTATCCCTTCAGAAGAAAAATTTGTTAGAGGTTCAACATTGGATAAGACAATTGCTTTTAGGCCTAAAAAGCAGGTGACAGACTTTTACACTACCTTATACACTAAATGAACAGATGTCACATCTGTAAAGGAGCCTTTTTTTTTACTGCAGCAAAGAAACAACCATAATTCAGTTTTTTGTTTTAGTGCAAGTGAATTAAACATAAAGCATCCAACTAAAATAACTGTTCAGTATAGAAATTAAAATGTCAGTTACAAACAAATACACAATCAGTATTCATTCCAGAGCAAATCTTAAGGATCCTCAGGGTGAATTTATTTCGGGCAATTTCAATAGGCTGAAAACTTTCTAAGTGGAAACCAACCAGCAAACGCAGCTGGATATTGAACAATCTTAATTACTGTTGTTGTCTTGTGGCCTCTCTTACCATAAAACCTTTAATCTGGAAACCATTTTATCTATTGCAGGTGAAAAGTGCGAGTCCTGAGGAAGCAGAGAAAGATTTTTACTCATGTTCAAATGGCCAAGCATCGAGAGAGGAGAGGAAGCCCAAAAGACGAAATCCATTCTCAGTATGTGACCTGTACATTAAAGAGCCTGCGGACCAGCTCAGTCATCCTGTTACTGAGGGGCAGATGGAAGCTTTTGAGACTCATTTTTAAGCCATTAATTATAGGCTTGTGAACCATATTCATGTACCCATATGTACATGGGAATAGGTCTTAGCCCCTGTAGCTTTTAACCAGCTGTGAGAACTGGGGAAAGATTTTTATGTAACCACTAAGCTATATCAAGTCAGTAGCTTTCAAAGACACCATAGAAGAAACCTATGTTGACCCTATATTATACTTTTTCAAATGGATATCCGATAAGACGATTGCTCCTCCTGTGCACTGATGAGTGTTAACTGCACCTCAACCTAAATTGAGTCAATGAGTGCATCTACTTAGCAGTTAACAGCAAGGTATAATTTACCACACAGCATGCTACTCACCATTCAGTAATTACCTATCAACTTTTAATTCTCCTAGACTGAAAATGCAATTTGTTATGATCAGTGGTGGCAGGATTACTGCATGACATTCTTTAATTTCACACAGACAGACATAAGCAGGCTTCACATTTTAGCCAAAAACTACAAATTCTGCTGTCAGAAACATCAATGATAGTTCTGTAAATCCTTTCTAGCTGTGTGAGTTTTAATGTTTCCTGCTAACATAATTGAAAATGAGTACCCTGTAAGAGCATAACATATGCATTTAATGACTATAGTGTGTGTGTGAGTCACACTCTTGGTTTTGGTTACAGAAATGATCAGGTTTTACAGTCATTTACCTAAAGACACGACATTGCTAGTGTAGAACTGGTGTAATAAATATGAAGGGCTGCTAATATTATGCTAAGCTCTGATGCGATAGCATCCAGGGACAGCTTCCTTCCAATTAACACTATCATCTGAACTCTTTAGATGTGAAGCTTGACACATTTACCATGTCCAGTCAGCAGACTACTAAGATATAAATTGGGAGATGAGTTTTTCCAACAGTCAGTCTGTGCAAAACTTCCAGGGGCAAAAATGGATATTTCAAATTAGGAAAGAGAAATATAAAATGTATGTCCCATGTTGAATTCACCAAAACACGATATGGGTCAATGTAGCATAACATAAGGATCATGGAAATTATGTAACTCATTCAAATCTGTAATTAAACTTTAATGAAATAAAATGATGGGTGATAAATCTTTATGTGTTATCCTGTATTTTATGATCTCATCTCTGTATAATAAAGGACTTCTCTGAGTTTTAATAGTTCTGTTTCTATTTGTGAATTTTATATTATGATAAAATGTATCAATAATACAACAGGAAAACATTTGGGTCTGCAGGCATCTTATCTGATCTTTCAAAGAGAATACACAAACTCTTCATTTGTAGGGGAGACGCATTACAGGCCAGTCATTTTATTTAGTCCCCAGAATATGGACTTAAAGTGGTGCATGTCATATCTCCACTTGTGGACCTCAAAGCTGTAGAAGATAAAAAGTGAAAATATTAGCTAATTACATGACCTCGATTTATCATTTATCAGTTAACCACATTTAAAACATTGATAATCTTAGTCTATGTCTGATTTTCATTTTCTGGGGGGAAAAAAATCATTATTTGGGGCAGGTAGCAGTATTTCTACATTTATTAAATACTGTATTAAATAAGCCCCAGTTAGCTCAGTTTGATGTAAGGAACTTCAATTTCAGACCTGATGGGTTACCTCTTATGATCACTTCACTGCTAGCTGCTATAGAGTCAGAGGCTAATTCTTTCCGACTCCAGCTGTAATAAGGTAATAATGCTGTGCACTGAATCTTCCATGCTCAGGTCCTTCTCTTGAGAGGCCAGATCACAGCAGGGGATCCATCCCTCAGAAACTTTCCAGAAGAAGAACAAGAAGGGGGTAAATCAAATTTCACAGTTTCTGTGTTTCTCTAATCCTGTGCCATTGGACACGTGCAGTCTTAGCACCGAAATATGTGAATCCACAGTCTCCAATTATACTCACTGACTGAAACTCAGTCTCTACTTTTTGGACCAAATAATCAAATCACATTATCACCCAACTTTCTATTTCATACACAAATGAAAGACTCCGGTGGAATTCAGCAGAACAAATTATGATTTTTAATACATTAATACATAATACATTATTATGTGTCCACAACCCCCCAAGGATGACATGTGGGCTGAGATAAAGGCTTACTGTAATAAAATCAAACACCACTGAAAGTTATATAATACTATAAACACTGAAGCCAAAACACAGTTTCTTTGCTTATGAAAAGTCAAACAACTAAGCAGTTATACACAATGCAAGATTTCATATTGGCTTAGGAGACAATATTATCAGCTATATATAAATATAAATACTATATTTATACAATGTTTCTTCACTATACAAAAATGGAGTAAATACAAATACAAATAACAAGAGAAAGTACAGAAAAGGATTCATATTCAAGACTTCATTGGGGCCATGTGGTTTGACTGTAGGTTAAAGCAGTTTTACAGTGTCATCTCCCTTTGGGTTTGGGACAACTACAGACCTAATAGTGAAGCTGATACATGTTCTTCTGTGTAGCATTGAGCAATAGCATGATTTACATTTACTCCTTTATGTTCAGCTAATGTAACATGCACATGCCGTAAATTGCTGAGATTACCATATTCAATAAATCGAATCTACATAAAACCACCACACAAACAAAAAACAAAACAAAATAAACACTTTTGATGTTGCATTGACTGTGCTGCCAATTGTTTTACATAACCATTATTTAATGATTATATTACTAAATAATTATTCAAATAATATGCATTGCAAGTCATTATCGTCATTTGCAGTCTATGTAATATAAATATTTGCCAAATGAGTATTTTAGGGCTAAATTTAATTTAATCAAAAATAAAATGTGTTTAGCAGAGGGAGGAATAATTGCTATAGGTCACAGCTAATCACAGGTCACAGCTCTTAAAATAAAAAATTAGAAGTAGGGCATGCTCTGACATCACCCAGAGATTAAAATGAATATGAGATGAAAAGGTATAATATTTCAAATGTCCCGAGACACAGGATATTTAATAGGTATTATGAATTTGTGCTATTTTTGATTACTGGTCCTACCTGTCAACTGGGCTTTATGGGCAGCAGAGTGGAGTCAGGTTGAGGAAGGTGATAAAGAACATGTGTCCCTCTCCTCCACCAGAGAAACTGACCTGACGCCCACTTTGCCCCCTGTGACGCTCTTACAGGAGAGATGAGTCTGCTTGACAGGCAGACCAGGCCAACCTGTCCAGCCCTTATTGAGGAGCTGAACAGCAGCTCCTGAACAGCCTAGAGTACACACTGTACCTTATACTATACAATTACAATACAAAGAAAAAAAACATTCAGCAAAACAGGCTTTGTCTCACTACTTCTATATTGATGCACAATCCTCGAAGCTCCAATAAAGCCTGCCGGAGCAGTGCATGGAGAAACGCATGGAAATCCTCACTGAGATTGTAAGAATAACCAGTTCTTGTTTTAGGGTAACAACAGTGTTAAAAATGTTTTTATATATTTAAATAGAGAAATTAGATGGTTTGTGAAGGAACACCAGAATGTTATTTGTTTCATTGTATGTGGGTGGAGGAATGTGGAGAGCTGATGAACAAAACACCGCAGCAGCTCTTCTGAATATGTTCCATGTCTGAAATGCATTGGAACAATTAAGGGATTAGACTGCTTTAGTGAGGTTTCCTTTTCATAAGCTTTAAGACTGAACCAGTTTAGGAAGTCATTATGGTAAACACAATCAAATCTGGTCATCTGAATGAGACTTTGGGACTGAAATATGCCAAACACCAAATAGTATTCAGGATGCAGACTGGAGCCGTTTTCGAGTATGTTGCGTACTAGAAGTCTACTATTATGCTGTTGGCTTGGGCAAACTGAGGCATAGTGGCGTTTTGAGCTGAATGCTAATGTTGGCATGCTAACTGGCTAACACTGACAATTTATCACAATGATGATGATGAATATTTATACCAAATTTCATGGCATAGGTGGTTGGCTAAAAATATGTATTAGTAAATTTAAAGATACAAGGTAGCAGTGGAGGTATTTATTTCTAAAAACAGACTGGAAAAACTTTAAGTGATGTAAGTGTAGAGAAGCAGTAAATTATAAAATCCAGACCAGTTGACACCTGTAGAATGCTAAGAGGAAGAAGACAACTTAGAAATCTATGGATGAATGCCACAGACAGGCTGACAGGCTTCTGTAGCCTGATCCTAAAGTCAACGTTTGAAATAAATGTTTTCATATCAAACTCTCTCTTGCACACTGGAAAAACTGGTTTCAAGAATTTTACTGCAACAGAACAACATGGTTGTGTACTGGCTGCTCTATTAGCCCATATATCATAATTTAAACAGTACACTGCCAGTAAATACTAAACTGTAACAATACAGTTCACACCAAACTTCAAGCAAATCCTTAAAATTGATAGACTAGCACACCCTAAACAACAATAAAACCAGATAAACCAGTAAGTATAATTATGGCAATTTTGCAAGCATCCAGTTTGTGGTTAATTGTAGTTGTTAGTTGTAGAGAAACATAAACACCAAAAGAAAATTCTCAAAATATTCACTACCTTTAAACCCTGAAAAACTAAATCTAATCAGATCAGCTGATTAGCTTGTTCAATCACTGGTATGAACAACAGCAAGTTATTGCCAGTTGAAAAACTAACAGAATGCAATCAAAAGTTAGAAAAGTAACACAAAGAGGAAAAAATAAGCAGAGGAATATAGGCTGTGATAAATGACAATATCAGCTAGATGTTTATAATGTGCAAAGGAAATATTGTGAGTGTGGTAGAATAATTAAGGTGAAAAAAGAAAATCCTTCAATTAAATCTGAGTTCATGGGGCTATTGTGACCAACAGTAACACCTTATATTTAGTCAACCTTTAGAAGCTGTAGTAACTTTGACACGAGTAAAGAAAGTGAGGGGATAAAGCCAGAGAGTCCACATTAGGAGGAGGCCAGGGTGGCTGGATGGGTCAGGGAGTTTCCCAAAGAAGAAGAAGACTGAAGATTGTAGTGTGAAATGTGGTGCTTTTCTTTCCTTTCCTGTAACAACCATGATCTTTTTACTAAACCTAATCAAGATACTTTTGTACTTTAGTGTAAACAAACTGCTCAAAACCATAAGGTTTTATATGCACAGGAAATTCAGTATAGTGTGATTCTTCAATAAATCATTCCCCGCAATCTGCAGCACTTATTCTTTCATGTTGCAGTTGTTGTCTAATTAAGATCCTGTAAAGCACTTCCTCCCTACTCTTCAAGGTTCTTTACCTCAGAATGACTTTTGTGGTCAAAATGAGTTCATCTTAACTTAGGGTGAAATTATCTGAAAATGTCAAGAACGACTGGAGAGCTTTGTGCATAAAACCACAGGTTGTTCCGAGAGCACAGAGGCACAATTTGCCATTAAATACAATGAACGAACAGAAGAAAAGAAATCCATGTGGCATTGACACAGCCCTCTGATTAGATTGGCTGTGTGCCATATAACCTGCAGATGAGCTGCAGTTGTAACTAAGAACCTGGTGTGGGCACAGTATTAGTCAGATTTAGTTCATGTAGCTGATTTTAACACATTTTAGTGGTGTGTGAGGAGAATAATCAGTAGGATAAAATGTATATGAGAATACAGACCATATGCATTGAATATTTTCTTAAAGTACCATTCCTAGTAAAATATATTCAGCTTTCATGACTTTATATCACTGTGTAGTCTGCATTTTTCAATGTTGTAGGTGGGAAGCCAGTGCGGGATGATGAGAAAAGAGTTTTTACAGTTTACAACAATAAAACAAAAAGACAATGTATATGTATGCTTACTAAATCTGCTCTTGACACAATACAAAAAATGAATTTGTAAACCAGTTGTACAGTGCAAACAATAAAAAGCCACTCACAAACACTGTACATACGCATAGACGCATATGTACATGAGAACTAAATGAGCAAACTAAAACTTAAATAGGATGTCCTGATTTTTTTTTTTACTTTTTTGCATATTTGTCACACTTAAATGATTCAGATCATCAAACAAATAAAAAAAATAAGTAAATACAAAATGCAGTTTCTAAATGATGGTTTCATTTATTACGGGAAAAAACCTGTCCAAACCTGCCTGGCCTTACGTAAAAAAATAATTGCCCCATTAATCAAATAACTAATTGTGCCACCCTTGGCAGCAACAACTGCAATCAGTCTTTTACTGCAGTCTTTTACATCGCTGTGGAGGCCCACTCTTCTTTGCAGAATAGTTTTTATTTAGCGGCATAATCCAAGTTAGCTTGATCTCCTTTAGGATTTTCTGGTAGAGCGTAGAATTTATGGTTCCATCAGTTATTTTTTATTCATTTAATTATGAATTAGTTATGCATCACTTTGGCAGACAGCTTCTATTTAAGTTATTTCTTAATTCAACAGGTATGACAGTAATCGGGCCTGGGTGTGGCAAGTGAAAGTGAACCTCCCCTTAAGTGGTTGCCAATATTAAATAGCAGACACTGAGAAAAACTGTCTCTGTTGTTGTATGATTGCCTGTTTCCTCAGTGTTACTGCAGTGATAGCACCTGTGGCTGTAATGTGTAACATTTACATTCAAATGCAATGCAATATTTAGCACCACATTATTATTATTATTTTAGATTTAATATAAGCATGTAACCACCTTTAAATATATACATACACTTTTATATACCACAGTCAGTTCACACAGTGTTACAGATGTTGAAATAAATAATACGTTGTTCATCTTGTGCAGTTAAAAAAGGAGACTGAAAGAAGAGAAGATAGAAAGAAGGCAGAGGATAAATAGTGATAAATAAAGTATGACCACTACACTTACTCTACAGGTTTGGGTGAGTGGTGCAGTATGACTCATTTTACTGTTTACATTACATATTACTTCCATATTACTTGAAGCATACAAGCTTTAAACTTTAAACAGCACTTTAATGTGTACTTTAATGTAAAGTCATTATTTTTAAATGTAACAGAGTTTTAGTAAAATGTTTCAAAGGCTGCATAACTCTAAGCAACTTAGCTAAAAAAACATTTTCTGAATTGTGGTTTTGTTGAATTGTGTGTAAGTTATGTGGTTAGTCTGGTACAGATGACAAATATGGCATTTTATAGAAAGGATCTTTCACTAAAAAGGGGAAAATTCATCATGTATTTATTTACATGAGCTGGTCTAAAACACCACCGTGAAGTTTACACTGTTAATCTTCCAAGATAAATTCTTTTAGGATGAGGCTTAAATGATACATTTGACAGGGTATTATCATGGGGAACAGTGTAGCATATTAAGACTGCACCAGTATGGACAGCAGGAGACTGGACTCTGCATTATCCCTGACAGCATTTAATCACAGGGTTTTGCTGGAGTACTACAGTGGATGGAATAATTAATGAAGCTTTTTTTAATAGAATTTGGTCTTATCTTTTCTGAAGACAGACATATTAACATAATACAGCTATTTTTGTACCATGCTTACTGATGCCGTCATTGTCAGATATAGTGTGTGGGAAGCCATGGGACGGGATGGGACCTGAGGGATACACAAACCTCAGTATGCTTTAAAGAAAGTACTTTCTGAATTGTCTGAATCTCTGAACTCCACCGACACTGCTATGTTTCTGAAGTTGGAACAGGAGATGCATCATTTTGCAAAACTTTCCAATTCAAATTGTCTGACGAGCACTGTCTCTTGAGCTCTCGCTGTTTTATTGTTCACCCAACTACTTATGTGACTTTTCATATTTACCACTAAGTGCAGCAAAACAATTGCCCTGAACACTGCAAAGAAGTGTGTCCCCTTAGGGGAGGATTAGACGTGTGGATCTGAATAGGATCTGTATGATTTATTGAGTCAAGTCTACCAGGACATCTATGGAGATTAGATAGCAGATGTTTAACTGCCTTCAAGTATGGTCACTTAACAGATACAAACATTTCTACCATTATATGTGGAAAGCATCATGTCGCACAATGTTGCTTATTTCAAGGATACTAGGTGAAGACTGTGGTGTACTTTCATTAAATTTAAATAGTACAGGAAAAACAGCAGGTGTCAACACAACCTCAGACAATGTTGTGTGTTCTTAAAGTGTTCTCATACAGTCTAATCTCTCAGCATGAGTAGGATATTAACAATGAAAGTGTCATTCTGGCTGTAAGAAAACCAAACAATTTTTTATTTCAATCTTAAAATTGTAGCTAACAAATATTGTATGCACATTATACACATGTTGCACAAATAAATAAATGGTGAAACACGTGACACTAAAGGTTCATGTGGTCTAATACAGTTTGTGGAACAACATCACTTGGTTCATTCTGGTATATTTTTTATTTCAGAGATCATAATGGTGTCATATTTTATTTTTTCAATGCCATCTCCTCCTTTGTTTGCAACAGTAGTCTGAGGAGACTTTGACAGACAGCAACTTCATCTGGCCTGCCAAGGAAACTGCCATGTGAAAGAAATCTTTCCTCTATGAAAAATATTGCTGAAGATATCATGGAGTTAAGTTGTGACAACTAAACTCTTTTCTTATTAGTCTCCAAAGGAGATGTATTTGACCAGGTTATACAGTCAGTTTCATAAGTAATGGAATGAACATACATTTTCTTTCCTCCCTACGGCACCACAATGAATTTGATATGAGCAAAGTCAAGAGTTTCAGTTTTAATTTAACATTCAGGAATTTGAGTTTCATACACACACGCACCCTGGCCAAGCAAACCGCATCCATAAACAGGTGTGTCTCCTGTTCTCTTATTGCTTTATGACTAATCAAGGAGATACAAGCTTCTCATTTGCAGACACATAAACAAACAGCAACAGAAGGTAGCTGCTGTAAAGGCCTGATAAAGAAACTCTGCATTTCTCATGTCCATGGGTTCCAGATGCCAGGCATTTTGGATTTGGATTTTCATCCAAGTGAAAAAAAAACTATGATTTTTGCTTTGTATGGGATCACTGTTATGTCAGAAACATCCTCTCATGACATGGTTCTTGAGTCATCCTTTCAACTTGAGTTAATATTGAATCTATGAATTTACACCTTGTATATCATACAGCCCCATATCACGCTCCCACCTCCATGTTTTGTGGCCAGCATCAGTCACTGTGGTAGACTGGGTCAGATCTATGGGGAACTAGACTCCTCTGATCCAGAATAAATGTCAAATTTAACCTTGCAGTTTTGTGAGCAATGTTTTTTTCCCCTTGTCTGTGGAGACTTATTTCATGTGATGTCCTTGTCCATTTTCGACAGAAAATCAGACACACTTACCTGTTTTTTAATGCAAGGTTATGTAGATGCTGTAACTAATTGTACGTGTTGTAATTTTTTAATTGTTGCCGCTGTACTCTTGTTGCTCTTCTGCCAGATTTATCTTGTTTCCTACTTATACAGGCTGTTTCATACCTTGTGGAGCTGTGCTGCATCAGAAATAACTCAAACCAAATAACTCAGACCAAAAGAGAGAAAAATGTGTTGATTGATTTTGATAACCTTTGATTTGATTTTATAACCTTGTTCATGCAGTTGGCCTTAGTGGTCTCTGTTTATAAAATATCAATAATTTATACCATCATGTAACTCAGATGGCATCAAATAACAGTGAAGCTTGCTGGCAAGTTTATGACTGAAAGTAAACAGTAAATAAACAGACAGAAGGAGAAAGTATTGAGCTTCTTCAGATATGTGGGAGTGTAGACAGTAGCACCAATTTAAAAAAGATTTTTGTCTGAACCAAATAATATGATATGATATGATATGATATGATATGATATGATATGATATGATATAATATAATATAATATAATAATTTGCAGATAAGTTGCTGGAATGCTGTTAATCAGGCTAAACTGCCATCTTGTTTACTTTCATTCTACTGTATACTGTGTATCTATAAACAAACCAGGGATGCAGCAATGCAAAGGTTACTGGGCTAAAACAGAGGCAAAGGTGCAATACTTTTCTCAGCTTGGCTGCCCAAACAGCAGGGCTTATTACCAATAATAGTTACAGTTACATGACTACTATTTTAATTTTCAAGTGGAAAGGTGTGTTATGACAGTAAGGGACGAAAAGATTCATCACAAGTGAACCACAAAATACATGTGTAATCTGTGTTGACACACCCCAAAGAAAAAAAACAACTGTACAAGAGTTAGCTGGAAACCAGGACAATGTGTGTTTAGAAGAAGAAGCCTTTTAGTCCCACAGTGGGGAAATTTGCATTTTGGACAGGCTTCCACTTTGAGGCACCGAGGGGGTTTTAGTGGCTTGTCCAAGGACACCTCAGTATGTAGCCATGGGAAGACCAGGAGTCAAACCTGCCAACTCTCAGTTTGAAAGACGACTGCCCTTCCAATTGAGCTAAATGCTACGTCTGTTGCATCTTTTGTGACACCCACTCCCTACTTCAGGCATGTTCTTGTCTCCTGCTGGCAAGTCTGAGCAAGTGACAAGTTTCTGTGTCGCTGTCAAGCACCTCTGATCAGCCCAACACAGCTCTGTAGCATTTTGATAAACATCAGCACGAAGCCTATCATTGCGTAAGTAAGTAAATTTTTTTTGTGTTTGATTGTGTATGAAACATCTAGTGGTAATAACAATGCAAAAGCGTGCAAAATTGAAATAAATGATGCGGGTACAAACAAAATGCAACAGGATAAATTACAGTTACAATGACTGAAATATAAGCAGTAATGAATGTATCATCAGAAGTGTTAATTAATGTTTAACTGTAAATGGACCAGAATCTCCCCACTGACACATATAAGAAAAGGAAGCAGAGGTGTTTAACATGTTTGTTATGTTATGTTTGATAGTTCATTAGTTGTTACAGATAGTAAGGCATACCTGCCTCACCTAGCTTTTCTTATGTAAATACTCTTTAGAACTTGGCAAGCATAGCTATAATTTACATGGCAGTAATAGTTATGATTGTGGTCACCCTATAATAATACATACTTGTTCTACACACCAACATTCTACACATATTAACCACCAAACAAGATGTTATCAACTATCTGTAACTAACAGTGGAGAGATTACAGTTAAACATCAATAAACACTTCTGATAAAACATTCATAACTGCTTACATTTCAATCATTGTAACTGTAATTTAGACTGTTGCATTTTGTTTGTACCCGCATCATTTATTTCAATCTTGCACGCTTTTGCGTAATAATATTCAATATGTGACTATCTGTTGCCTAGTCTCTGGTAGTTCTCAGAGGAAAACTATTTGTTTTTACAGTCATACACAATCAAACACAAAAAAAATTTACTTACTTACGCAATGATAGGCTTCGTGCTGATGTTTATCAAAATGCTACAGAGCTGTGTTGGGCTGATCAGAGGTGCTTGACAGCGAC